>JAAGKR010011630.1:0-18815 GCA_011419295.1 Clarias macrocephalus
AGAGAGAGAGAGCGAGAGAGAGAGAGAGAGAGAGCGAGAGAGAGCGAGAGAGAGAGAGAGAGCGAGAGCGAGAGAGAGAGAGAGAGAGAGAGAGAGAGAGAGAGAGAGAGAGAGAGAGAGAGAGAGAGAGAGAGAGAGAGTACTTTAATAAGTATTAGACTTAATTGTAGTAATTCCATCCTAGGCTGTATGATTATAAGAAGGGGAAAAGTTATTGTTCAAAAGTTCAAAAGACATTATTTGATTATCATTTAAATAATACATTCAAAACATAGTCTTATAATATTTATAGTGTCTGAGAATGAGAATAACTTCACTGTTATAATGAAGCCACCCAAACCAGCCACACAAGATAGATTACAGTCTTTAAAATATGTATATCAAGGAGGCTTAGAGGCACCGTTTGAAGTTTTTCCTCTATCAGAGTTTAACTATTTGCTCTTAATCTTTTACCAAGGGTGAAATCCTCAGTCAGATGTAAGGGGTAGAGGGAAGTTTTTGTGAAGTTATAGTGAAGTGGTAATAAAAAATGCAGTAGTGTCACAGTGTGTATTTAGTGTTTTATTTGAGGCAAACCCCTTAAGTAAACATACAGCAGGACTTGTTTTTTCCATTATAATGAAGATGAATTAATAAAATATGGACAAAATATCTGGTTCCAACTTAATCTCATACTACTGAGCAAATAAAACAATTGATTGTTGTATCAAATTAAGTAACTTAATGATGACATTTTTAACATTTACACTTGACATTAAAAGTGAAACTAATACATTTCTTACTATGTGTGTTTTATATAAATTGGACTGCCAGCATTGCATGATAAACAACAACAAAAAAACTTTAAATATTTTAAATATTCATTACTATGATTACTTCTTGTACTATGTCAAAAAATGTGGCCATTAAAATTAATTATTTTTTTATCAAGATAGATTTAGTCAGCAAATGTAAATTTTCATACAACATTACATTAAATAAAGGTTAAATAAAATTTAAATTGGGTAAAAAAAAAAGTGAAATCATGTGACAGCCATAATCAAAGAAAAGGTCCGATGAGATATCAGAGTATGCATCTGTTTTTTTTTGTTTTTTTTTGATTGGGCAGTGTATATTCAACCATTTAATAGTTTTTTTTTCTCTGTAAATAATATATTTATTTAAAATCAAAGAACAAACATTAAATGATTATACTTGGTTATGGATGATTTAAGATATTTGTTTTAAACGGGTACTTGTTGTATGTGTTTTCAAGTCAGAATTGAGGTGCATATACTGTAAGTACATTACCACAGGTCTTAGTCATTATAAATTTACCTGCTCTGCAGTTTGTCACCCGGAACTCAAGTACAATGTAAGTAATCTGGGTTAATATCCACAACCCTCGTTCTGTGCAAAAATGCATTTCAAAGTTCAGCTGAGACTCATATAAAGCTTCTGCAGTCACAATGAGCTAAAGTATGAGTTGGTTACGCTGTATTTGTTACAATCTGAATTCTTATCGTTCCCAGCCATGTAGCTTATTAAAAAAGGTTTAAGTTATACCAACTCAATAAAGGTACACCTTACCAGTACTAGGTTGGCCCATGCTATTTTTTTCCATTCTTTTATTATGCAATGTTGGTGAGCCCAAGTGAACTGCAGCCTCAGTTTCCTGTTCTTGGCAGACAGGAGCGGCACCTGGTTGTTGTAGGCCATCTGCTTGGAAATTGGATGTGGTGTGTGTTGTGGTGTGTTTAACTGTTGCCTTTCTATCAGCTTGAACTAGTCTGGCCATTCTCCTCTCCCCTCTGGCATCAACAAGACATTTTTCAAGTGTCATTAGAGAGGTTAAAGATCAATTCTCTCTCTCTCGTAGTCTTTTCTTTGTGTCTGTTGAAAAGTCTCAACTATTTACAACAAATGCAGACTTTTTTGTACATCAGAGGATGTTTCATTTGATTTTTCACAGCTTAGAAAACATATTCTGAAACCTCTGAAATATCCTTGAGGTTTACTTAAACCTACTTAATAAAATAAATCTTAAGTATTTATATATTAAGAATTAAGTGTTTTGAGGGTTACCACAACACTGGATCCATCTAAGGTTTTCTAATTTTTACTCTGATCAATCTTTAAACAAACGGTTAAATTTTAGACTAAACTGAAAGTGAATGCCATGTGCCTGGCTTTCTTCAAACCATTCCACAGGTTTTCTATAGGATTTATAACCATGCTCTAACTGGGCCATTACAAAAAGCTTGAGTTTCTTTTGAAGCTGGTCCTTTGTTGACTTGAAATTGTGCTTTGTTTCATTATTATAGGTGACAATTTTCATCACTTTCTGATGTCCAAGAAAGTGAAAGTGAAGTGAAACTTGAACCAGATGGTGTACAAACAACTGAAAATATTGTGCATTTTTTTTCCCATTTCCAAGAGAGACTGCATTAACATCTTTTCAATTAAAAAATCTGTTATTTATCAAGGGGTGCCTAAACTTTTGCATACAATCAGAGAGTGTGTATTTTTGCTCTCAACTACACACATTACACCAGAGATTTTGTTAACTTTTCAATGTGTCTCATTTTCTAACCAGCATTTAGAGTATTTAGATTCAGTAATGTGAAAAATTATGTTGTGCCATGAAATTTTCAATGAGTATATATAACCTAGTGCATGAAACATCCTAAACTGGGCTCTTACACGAGAAGTGTTCAGTCATGGCACTCTTACTGCAGGGGGATGTGTTTTTAGCTGTTTATCTGTACTGCCATCAGATAAATATACTGATTTGATTATTAACCTGTTCTGCATTGTCTATGAAGATCCTGCACATGATGTCACAATGCCTGACTCCTGTTAAATGCGGAAAGTGAATGGAAGACATTGGTGTGGAAGTACCAGATAAAGCAGACGAAGAGTCCAAGACACAGAACAAGTCAAGAAAATATCACGTTTTAAGGAAGGCTGATCATTTTTAAGAGATCTACAGGTGGCAGTAATGTAACCAACCTACTGAATTCCAATGGCCATTAAACGAAGAAAAAGAAGTTTCAATAAACGAATGCAATGCCACAACATTTATTTCTCATCCTCGGCTTGCTCATCAGGGACAATCTTATCATTTTGATTCATACACATTAATATTTCATATAAATAATTCTTTTGATTGTGTAAAGCTGTTTTGCGACAACGTCAATTGTTAAAAGGTCTATACAAATAAAATAAAATTTAATTGAATCTACTGAACCAATGTTGGGCCAATCTATCTTTGCTCCCATCAATAGGCCAACAGCGGGCCAATGGACAAAATGATGCCAACTCGGGCCCACTGCCTTTTGCCCAACTTTGGCCTGATTTCGGAGGACTTACAAAAGGTAACCAAAATTTTGCTGACATTGGGCCAACAAAGCAGTGCTATCTCAGGCAAGCCGAGGGAGCAGAAGACCCAGCCTGCAGATGGCAATCTGGGCTCTGGTGAGTCACGACAGTGAGCTGCCTTAGTCAACGCGGAGGTGTGGCGTAGCAAGGCGGCAGGCGGCACTGGCTGCAAGACCGTCGCCACACTAACTCAGTGGATGTTTTCTAAATGATAAGCTTATCATGGGTTGTGCTCAACTGTGAATACTGTCAAACAGGTTACTAGATAGTGCTTATCACTAGGGAGGAACCTAAAACCCTATGGAGGCTGGGTGCTGCTGATTAAGTCAGCCAAGCTAACACACCAGCTAAAGTTTTGTTGCTTTTTTCTCCTAAGTACAGGTGGGTTAATATTCCTCCAAATTATATGTAAATACCCTTGTGTACGATAAGTGTGTTGAAAACCTCTGGTGGTAACATGAAAAGCATGCAGTTAGTGGTTTTGCTAAAATGTGGTGAGAAATATGTTTAGGTATGCATAATTATGCTAGGCTAATTGACCTGTTGCTAGTAAATACAGTAGAATACAGAGCTGTAGAAGGGTTAGAACCATAGAGTTTGTGGCCATAGTGTGCTAACATTTAAAGGCTAATATACAGTACATATTATTTTGCAGATGCAGAGTCACCTAATAGATTTATTTTTATTTAACTTGCTGAGAGAAAAAGTGGTTGTATTAGGTGTTCATTTGGTAGTTTATTATCATAATGGTTACATATTTCCATAATCATTTTTTTTAATCAGAAATCAAATAAATACATTTCTGGAGATATAAATGCGTTTTCTTATTATTGGCGAGTCCAATTAAATTTCCAATTTCCAACCTTGCCCTTATCTACTCAACCAACATCGTGCCAACATTGGCCCTCCTTTCCCTTATCTACTGAACCAACATTGTGCCAGTGGTGGGCCAACCTATTTTTGGCCCCACCAATGAGCCACCGTTGGGCCAATGAACAAAATGACCTTGTGCGAACCACTGATGCAAACATGGGCCAAATGTATGCACTGCTGAAGAGTCAACACTGGGCCAAATGCTGTTGACCCTTCAGCAGTATGCTATCTGAGAACAAATTTCCTTCAAAAATGTTGGGAGCGTTCATGGACTGAGGGTCATCAGAAGACGGCAGAGAATCTTGATCATTGCCACTAAACAATCACAGAACCTCTGTGCACCAATAGTGTTGTATAACAAACCTGTATTCTCATATGAGAATGTGGTAAAAGAGTTTCAAGTTTTTCATAATTCAGGTCTAATGATTGATTCAGGAATCCATAAGAGAATAAGTATAAAGTTACAGGAACAACACACTAAAATAATAAATGAAATGCATGTTTTAGGGAAAATGAAGTCCAGTCTTTCTATTAGATAAAAATAATTTGTAGATTAAAATTCATGATCATGATTCGGGTTAAATGAAACTCTCACTTAGCTTTCCTTTCCAACTTACAAACAGAACAAAGACAGTATAGAGAAGAGAAACACCAGAAGAGAGATTTTTGTTTGGAGCAGGTTGAAGAGCTTACAAGTAAAAACTGCGTGGAAGTAAAACGAAGGTAGGGGAAGACTACAGTATGTTTTGAGAATTTGAGAATATTTTGAGGTGGCAAACATTAAAAAAAATTTTTATGTTTCTGTCGAGTTCTTAATCTCATGGGAATTTTTTCCACAGGAAGTTTAAACAGAGTTTTTTTTTTTTTTTTACTTACCAAAGTTCTTATATGCTGTCATTTCAAGGCAAAATTTAGTAAAAAAAAAACAAAAAAAAAACTGATTAATAGACCCAAATGACAATTATGTTTATAGTATATACACTTAGAAATGAGCAAAACTGTTTATAAATTCTCCAACTCTTTTGTTTTTAAATAAGATTAAAAAAAAAATAAAAGGAAAGAAATGCACATTGAGTGAGTATATACCCTTTTTCTTTCATATCTTTGGTTCTTTAGGATGGTAAATGACTTGTTTCACCTTGGCATGTTTTACTGTTGTTACCATTTAAAAAACAAGGTAGTATAAATACTTAAAGACTTTACTTAGACACTGTCTTATTGTCTTCTACAATCTAGCCTTTACTTTAATAAATGGCTTCATTTTCCTTTTATAAATAATTTCTCTAATATACTCTCCAGAACATTTCGCTGCTGTTGTTTCCATTATCACTTCTTGTTTTTTCTCTGTTTGTACAACATTTCAGATCTCCTGATCTTTAAGGGTCTCAACCTAATTAAACCCCATTCTTACTTTCCCTAGATCCACTTAGGAGAAGCTAAATTGCAGAGAAATCAATCAAATTTGACCTTATTCAATATCATTTAATAAAGATATAATTTCACCCCATGAGCTTTCTTCTTTATTTGTTCTTCTACTTTGGATAAACATGCATAATCCATACATAAATTAAAGTTCTCTTCTAGTCATTATTTTGAGTAATAGAAAGTCAGAGTAATTAAAAAGACCAGCTTTGGTCCCTATATACTGGACTCTCCCGAGTTGAGGTGCCTAGGGGAAGTGAATGAGAAATGCATTGGGAGGGTGCCAGGATTCAATCAGGTCTACAAGCTGAGTTTCATTTAGCCAAATGAATATTAATGACTATTAAAAGCTTTGCACATTTTTATTGATTAAATCATTCCAGAAGAAAACACTGTGAAAAATAAAAATAAAAATGAACATGATTGCCAGATAAGAGAGACACTTCTGCAACCGTGGTTAAGTTTTTCTAGTTCATCATTTGCTGGTATCTTTCCACATAAAATCTAAATGCAGCTCATTCTGAGGTTTCAACTTCTTATAGCAAATTCAACCTTTATCTTACTTCCCCTATACACTACTTGGTTACAGACATGTTGTATACAGTAGCTTGTGTCTTCATGTTAAAAATGAATGTTATTTTCACCCACAAATTTTCTCTTTTCATTTTTAACAACATTGGAAGTCTTTAAAAAGCTTTTTATGTTAAGATTCTGTAGATTAACTGTATAATGGTCTTGCCTAGTTTATGTCATGAAGTAAAAAAAAAAAGGCTACGGTTGAAGAACCACAAATGATTAAAATAAACTACTACTAACATTGGACACAATGCTTGTTTGTAAAGAAGAACAACTCTGAACAATGCTTTCTTCTCTGTAAAACAACTGTCAGATGTGGAGGTATTTGCCTCTATTTTCTCCTCACATCTGCTCTAACTCTACACAAATCCTGTATTTGAGTAAATATAGAGATTGCCTAGGGCAAATAATACTTAAAAGTTCTCAATTTACATGTACACTTGAGGAAAATTAAAGTGGTCAACCTCAATTGGTTTTTTTTTATTTTTTTTTATTTACAATAGCTCACAGTAGGGTTTTTCATAGTAAACATTAAAACTTCACTTCATTAATTTCACTAGAAACATGCACACATACTGTAGGTCCTCTTAAACTTTCCCATTTTGGTTGTTTATTCTATATAAATAAGTACAAATGGTTTCACCATCTAATTTCTGGATGAAAAAAGACAAGAATGGGATTTTATAATTTCATTACTTTATTCATTTATTTATTTATTAATTAGTAAGCTTTTTTTATGATTCATTACATTAACCTAAAATCTATCTCCACAACAATTGGAAAACATGGTTATTTTCCAGTCTATATACAGTACAAGTTAATTTGCATGTAACTTCAATTCGCTGTTAGTTTTAAAGATTCCACAAACTTTATTTTATGCTTTGGACTGGTTATCCCAATGGTTCAGCTATTTTGATCTTTTGAACCAAAGCACAATGAGTATTAAAATGAGTATTCCAATCAGGACCACAAACAACAACAATATACTATATGCACGTTCTAACTCTGCCTTCAGATGCTTGTTCTCGTATTGCTCATCTCTCAGTTTAACTGCCATCTCATTCATCTTCCTTCTCTCCTCCATGGTCATACTTTCTTTCAGCTGTTTTCTCTTTAATTCCTGATCTCTGATTAGTTCCTCCATTATAGCTCTGTTCTTCACTTCCACAGTTTGGATCTCTTTCTCTAAAATCACTCTTTTTGCCTCTTCCTCCTTTATGGTACTTTGCTGGATCTTCTGATGAACCTCCTTCATGTAAAAGTAACCCATGTTCTGGTGTAGCATTGCATTAATCTTTTTAAACAGCTCTGTGACTTGAGTGCGGTTACTTTGTTCATAGTTGTTAAAAACATGATATCTACCTTCACATGTATCTACAAGATTCTGGAGATCAATACTATTACTGATAAACTTCTCCACTGCTTTCCCTTCCAGCAGATCTCCACCAGTGAACAGAATCATGGTGAACTTCAGAGCTTCTTCTCCAAAGTTCTCCTGAATCCACTTCACAGCATTGCTCTCCTCCACCGTGAACCTTCCCAGTCTGATCACCAGCAGGAACACATGAGGATCAGGAGATGACATGGAGATACATTCATGTGCATGGTCAGCCATTTGGTTAGATATTAACCATGTGTCCATGACACCAGGAGTGTCAATTATGGTAAGGTTTCTTCCATCCAAGACTTTGTTCTTTTTAATACAGGTTGCTGTCACAGATGCAGGAGATGCCTCAACTCTGAAAACCTCTTCACCCATGATGGTGTTTCCAGATGCACTTTTTCCTGCTCCTGTTTTCCCCACCAACATCAGTCTAAATTCATGATGATTTGTCTCATGTCCTAATAAAGAAAATATTTTGTAGGCTTCAAAGAATACAGTGAATGGAACTTCTTAATGAAATTAATTATTATTTATGTGAAAATTCAGCATGATATTTGGTAGATGAAAACGTAGATGATCAAGCATCAGTGTTTACCTTTGAAAGCCCAGTGCAATCCAATACACAAAACCAGAACCAGCACAAAGACAACCCATATGAAATATTTCTACAAAAACAAACAAACAAACAAACAAACAGGGCAAACCATGTTTAAGGTGTGCATATGCTGACAAAATAATTATCCCACATTGTCATGCAGTAGAAACATTCCCCTAAACACCTCATAGAGAGTGTAATGAAGGCTATTGTTTAAGAAGTTATGTAAGACAATTATGTATTTAATATTAAACACATTCTGGTCTATGTGCAAAACAAAATGCATTTCAAAGTGAGTACAGTGGAACCTTGGATTACGAACACAATTTGTTCCAGGAGTGGGCTCATGTTCCAAAACACTCGTAAACCAAATCAAAATGTCCCATAAGAAATAATGAAAACTCTAATTATTCATTCCCAGCCCCAAAAAATAAATACATAAAAAGAACTAATACAATATATAAAGTGAAAAAAAAGTAAAAATAAATCCCGACAGCTAAGTGTTTCCGTTTGTGCATGCAGGCGGCATGTGTGTGTGTGTGTGTGTGTGTGTGTGTGTGTATGTTTGTGTGTGTGTGGAATTAGCCCTCGTTTTACACAGTAACACTCCCACCTCGCTTCTTAAGTTTCACAACAAACACACACACAACAGAAACACTGTTTTAACGAAAAAAAAAACAAACAAAACAAATCTACCGGACACTGGCGTGAGCGCATGTTTGTGAAGCCGGAGAGGGGGTGAAAAGGTGAGAGAGTGTGTGTGAGTATGTCGGTATGTATGTGTCTGTGTCAAATTATGCGCGCACACACATAGGAGACGCTGAAAACAGAGAGGAAAGTGTTGATTATACAAGTAAGGGACGAGCACTAAGAGTGATGCTCGGAGTCAAAATAAGGGGTGTGTGCGTGATACATTATACACGGCACTCGTAAACCAAGACTAGCTTGTTTTTCAAATCAAAATTTATTAAAAATCTTTGCTCTTCTTGTGGAACACTTGTAAACCACTTTACTCGCAATTCGAGGTTCCACTGTATTTAATTTTAAACAATGAGACAGTTAAATGAAAATGACCTTAAGTCGTGCTTTCTCCTCTTTATTTTTATGTGCCTCATCCAATGATCTTTTAAGTTCATTTCCTTTAATTTGTCAGACATCTTTTTCTTCCCCAGTCCTTCTTCTTGTTTCTCTCTTGTCGACTTTTCTTTTAGTCTGTTGGAAAGTGTTAACTATTTACGACAAATGCAGGCTCTTTTCATACATCAAGTAATGTTTCAGTTGATGTGTCAAAGTTTTGAAAATGTGTATTTTAACAGACAAAGATTTATATTAGTATATATACGACATAAAGTATAAATAGGAAATATTTTTGAAGTTCACTTAAACTTACTTATTAAAATTTATAGGTATTGAATTAAATATTCTAGGTAAGGGTTACCACAACACTGGACCTGCTTAAGGGTTTCCTTACCTTCTTGGGTCTAGCATGGCTATTTTTACTCTGATCAGTCTTTAAACAAACTCTCAGATCTTTGATCACATTTAATGGTAATAACCATTCCACAGGTTTTTCAACATGATTTATATCTAGGCTCTAACCGGTCCATTACAAAAAAAAACATTGAGCTTCTTCTGAATCTAGTCCTTTGTTAACTTGAAATTGTCGTTTGATTGATTAATATATTGGAAGGTGACAAATTTCCTGCTGCTGTCCTACACAGTGATTTGGAAGAGTCCTGAAATGAAACTTGCACCAGGTGGTGTACAAAGAACGGAAGAACAGTAAACTCCCATGACCTGACATCCTATTTGCAGTTTGAAGAACTTCATAAACCTCCAAAGAATCATCACTGTTTAAATAATATTTTGGTTGTGGCACAATGGAATTCTAAATGCAGCCAATAAGGCTTTAAAAATACTTTTACCTGAATATTTGTAACAGAGGCAAAGATACATTGACTACATGAAATTGTTGAGCAGCCAAACATCTTAACAAACAAAGTTGAGGTTGTAGTTATTGTACAGAATAAAATGTGTTGTGTAAAGTTCACTGGCAAAGCTTGAATAGTTCATAACGTTAAGTAAACACCTATAGAATTATTCATATTATATGTCAAATTATGTGACTAATTATATGGATTACTAACTGCACAATAATTGGCACAATTAACTACATGCATGTACAAAATAATTTGATTTTTTATTATAAAAAATCAGAAATAATTGATTTTAATTTAAGAAGACAAAAGACAACAAATTATCATTAAGACTATTTTGGTGTGTCCAGAATTCTTACCTTGAACTGCTGGAACAATCAGATTCATCTCCACTGAAATTGGGCGGCGGGCCTGCAGATTCATTATCTGTCGTCTGCATATCTTTATAAGACTGATCTTTTGCCGACTGACTGTTGAGCCAAGAGCTATTTAATTCACAAAAAAATGGACATAAACTCCTATACAAAATCATAGGACCGGAAGAAACATTCCAAGTATTCGCATTTCACGCTGGTGGATCATAACCAGGTTGTAAGAACTACTTTGAAATGTCAAAAAAAGGAAAAGGAGCAGGAGACAAAAGAAAGAGATTAGCAATTTATTGAGACTGCATTTAAACTCAAACAGGCTGTTCATCAGCTGATTAAAAGTTTAAGAGCAAGATTAGCACCACTGCTTTTGTTCATAACTTTATTCGGCATGCTTAACGCAACTGTTTCCCGCGGTGTGAACGTTGCTCCATGTGGTGAAGATGGCCTCACAAAGGGCATCCACAGTCTGAAACAGACCTCAGTTTTTGTAAACTTTCCGTGCCATCTATCACCAAACATTCTTAGGGGTATTTAGATCAGGGGGACACACAGTATGATCCAGAAGTGCAATGTTATTGTCCTGGAAGAAGTCCTTTGTTAGGTGGGTGTTGTGAACTGCAGCATTGTTGTGTTGAAAGACCCAGCCGTCATTTGATGCCCCTGCACAACCTGAAACTCTCATTTTTCTATTAGAGGAAAAAGCACCAAAGAAGACCGAAGAAAAAGCCTCCTTCACTGTGCCGCATAGAGAACATCTGCAGTGGGTTCTCCTTGTCATACTAGTATCAATGGAAGGCTATGCAGATAAAAAAAATATTTTCTCATCCGAAAACTTTACTTTCTTCCATCTTTCAGGGTCCAATGTTTGGTGCTACCTTGGAAATTTCAAACAGGCAAGTTTGTGGTGTGGGAGAAAACGTGACTTTTGAAAAGCCTCAGAAAGGCCTTTAATTTGAGACGAGGACTGGCCTGTGTCAGCCCATTGTAATTATGGGTGAATCCTTGTAATGACTCAGTTCTTTGAATCCCATTCATCAAGTCATTTAGTTCATTTTGTTCTTTTGACCAGAAATAAAGGTTCTTTTGAATCTATTGCACTTTATAGCGTCTATGGGAGTCACGTGACAGAAGAACAAATGACTCAGACTTGGAAGAGCACCCAGTAGAAAATGAACGAATCACTCTCCGAGACTACTCGTTCTTCTTAGTCACGTTAAAGATTCGTTCAAAAAGAACAAATCATTCATGAACAAACAATCACTAGCCCATTGGATCCACAAGCTCAGTGCAAGTGAAATGTTTTTGGGTCTACCACTTGATTTGTTTGCCCCATAAGGGTCTTTTAAGAAATTTTAAATGACTGTCCTACTGTGTTCAATCTCGGCAGCAGCAGCACTTTGTGAGGGCCAGTGCTAATACAGCTCAGAAAGCGTTTCTGCTCTTGCCATTAGGAGATCATGACAGTGTGACTGTCTGAAGGACAATGACATTAAATTCATATTTTTGCACACATTTTAACTTTTAAAGGCTATGGCCTTAAACTTTTGATCAGCTGACGACCAGCTTGTTTAAGTTTAAATGCAGTTTCAATAAATTCTCAAATTTTTGTCTTTTGCACTTGTTTCTTCTTTTGGTTTTTTGAAGAAGTACTTACAACCTGGTTACAATCCACCAGTGCGAAGTGTGAATACTTGTAATATATTTCCTGGTTTTAAGATTTTGTTCAGAAGTTATCAGACACAATGTCACATATTGCATTAGAGAATAGATTTCATGCAATCATGTATAAAATTATACAAAGTTTTCCATACCTTTTTGCACTCCTTGATGGATTTTTCTTAATTAAATTATATGCACCAGTGTTTAAATCAGCCTCCATGATTCTGTTAGAAAGAAAAAACTCAGGATATTTTTCCAGTCTCCATAAATATATTCTAATTTTCTCCATACCGTAAGTATCCTCATCAATGCAACATAAAACATGCAACATTAAAATTTTATTTTATTTGATGATTTGGGCAAGGAACAATTTAATAGGTAAACCTGTCTTTTAATTTTTTGTGTTATTATACATGAAATTGGTACAGTAGGGCAGGGTTGGAAATTCACACCCATCACTGTCACGGTTACTGTTTGCCGGACGTAAGAGAGGCGTGATAGCAGAGGTGCAGGTGATTAAAAGGATTTATTGAAAACAAAACAGGGAACAAACGGAACAGAACATGAACTTAAACCAGAATGAACTATAAACATGACAAACTAGACATTACCAACAGACAGAGACAGACAGGCTAGAAGACAGACAAAGGCCAGGAGAACACAGAGCCAGGAAGAACACAGAGAACCAGGAGAACACAGAGAACCAGGAGAACACAGAGAACCAGGAGAACAAGGCGGACACAGAGTCAAACAACATACCAAAACAAACAGTAACCTTAGACGAACAGATGCAAGACAAGACTAAACTGAACTCAGGAACATTTATAACAAACACTAATTAGCAACCTCAGTTCAGGTGAGCGCCACATCACCTGACCGAGGTGCATTCTGGGGATTTGCGTCTCACAGAGAAGAACACAAAGAAAACAGAAAAAACAAAGGAAGTCTCTGGGCGCTTTGGCGCCCTCTAGGGGTGATTCCTGACAATCACATTGTATAGTGAAATTACTCAACCTACCAGCCATCATGGCAGGTTGAAAAACAGTAGCATATACAAACAAACAATGGTGTAGGAAATGGGGGTAGACATAAATGCAATGATCACAGCTGGGGACAGTGTGTATTTTTGCTCTCCAGAGATTTTGCTAACTTTTTGATGTATCTCAGTTTCTAACGAGTATTTAAAGTAATTTCTTTCCAAGATCTTCTATTGGCCCTGCGATGGATTGGCACCCTGTCCAGGGTGTACCCTGTCATGTGCCCAAAGTCTCCTAGGATAGGCTCCAGGCCCCCCCGTTACCAGGATTAAGCGGTATAGATGATGATGAGTGAGTGAGTGAGTGAGATCTTCTATTGATGATGGGATGGTTGATCTGCTGTGTAAAGCTTTCTACAGCACATTCCAAAGATTCTTAAATTGGTTAAGGTCTGGACTCTTTGGTGTCCAATCCATGTGTGAAAATGATGTCTTATGCTCCCTGAGCCTCTCTTTCACAATTTGAGCCTCATTAATCCTCTCAACTTTATCTTGGAATATGGCCATGTCATCAGGGAAGAAAACAATTGTTGATGGTAAAAACCTGGTCATTCAGTAGATTCAGTCAGCTGGCCTCAGTCCTGGGCACATAACGTTGCTGAAACTGAATCACATTTCACCCTTGAAGACGGTGGTTTACCACTATTCTTTATGGTTTTAATACTGCGCTGTACAATTCTTATCTTAATTTTAGTAGTTTCAATAATCCCCTTAGTTGTGTTCTTTGCTGGTTGTAATATAGGAATGTAATAGATAAACAAATCAAACACAGTCACCAAAAAGGTCTCGGGATAAGGGAAAAAGGTCAGATGATCAAATGTAATATCTAAGGTAAGGCAAAAATGCAAGAAAGCATTATTTATGAGCACTTTGTATAGTCCAGAGTAAACTCACAAGAGCATACTGTATACTTTGCAGTGATATTCACCTACATTGGCCAGGGAGTGTACTTAGTGCATAATTTACTTTCTTACCATGACATGGCCAATCATGTAGCATGCGTTTGAAAGCAGAGATGACTGTAAATGTTGGCACATTAAAGAGCACAATTACCCCCTATTGACAAAGACAATGGCTGTGTTATCACCAGTTGTTCCACACGACCTCTCCAAAGCTTCAGAGAAATTACACCCCTATTCAAATTTATTAGAAGGTGGTTCTAAAGCTTCAAAAAATAGTTTAATCCAGTAGAAGAGAGAGAGATTTACAGTACATACATTTACTATGACTTTATGGCTACAGTGAGCTAATCCAAGGTTAATAATGGACATTTTGGAAGATTTGAAGGCACTCACATGCTCATTCACACACAGAACACGCAAACTCCATGCACACAGACCTGAGGTGGGAATTTAACCCAAACTACTTTTACTAGTAGTAATATTTTACCTACTGTGTCTGTACTTGTGTGTACTTTTGTGCATTTGTATTCCTGTACTTTGCCCACCAATGCTGAAAATGAAATTAACACCTCAATGAAAAACACGAGGATGCCACCCAAAAGAGAAACCAAACTTCTTCCTAGTCAAACAACACCCTATACATAATGTTAATCCACATAAAATTCATAAAATACATTATAACCGTAGGTACTTAACTTTTAGAAAGCAACCGCGGAAGTTTTGCTCCTTTATTAAACTTTCCTATTCAACTTTGCGTTATCAGTTACAGTTAGCTAAATAAGGTCAAACACATGTGACTGCACGAATATTCCACTCAATTTAATGCAATAAACGCAAACCAGATATGATCCAATCACAACTTACCGAATCAAATGAGGTTTGAATTAAGTTAAGGTAAATTTTTTTCCTTAAAACAAAACAAAAAACTTAATCCAGTAACAGCAGTCTTCCGCTTTCGGACAGTTTTACTGTAACCATGCAGTAAGTGTGTGATACAGCTGCAGTTTTACATTTTCTCTTAGTTGGCCAATCAGATTAAGAAGAGACTAATGTGTTACTGTGTAGATTACAGAGTGAGCAGGCAGACGGGCATAAGGAGCTCCACAAAACCATTGTAAAATTATAAATCAATCATGCTTTCGAAACATACAGTAATTATGCTGATATTTCTTGGAAGGGATGTTTGAAAGCTTTTTTTTTTCACGGATTAAATTAAAGACTCATTACATCTAATGAACAAAATGCCAAGACTTTAAATAACAAATTACCAAGCCAAGTAATTAATGTACACATCACAAAATAATATTTTTTTTATACCAAATAAATTATAAAATACTAAATTCACACAAAAAAATAATTATAAAATATAGTATAAACATCAAATTATAAATTTCCATAGCTCATATAAAAAATCCAAACATCTGTTAACAGCTACACAATATAATTAATGGCAAACCAATTGTTGCTACTGCACAAGAACTCAAATGTATACATACTGTATACACCAAACCATTCATAATTTAAACAAAAACCTTACAAAAAGTACATTTTATTGGGCTTCAATAATTGATAACATGAATTTGAAAAAAAAAAGTCTTATTCTGTTCACTTTAAAGTATTATATTGTGTTTCTCCTGTTAATTCCATATCTGCAAAATATGTGGACATTTTGGACCTACAGTATGTACTGTACATTGCAAGAATGTATTTCAAATCTTTTTTTTTATATTTAAAATATAAATATTTTATTCATGAATATTAAAATTTTACATTAAAAAACACAATTACAGTATCTTTTTTTCTGTCACAGTAAGGAATCATTTCAATATATTAGCAATTTCTATATTTTAATGACAAAGGTCTACATTCATAAATGTAAACTTTGTAAATCCTCTTGTAAACTATAACCTTTCCTTTGAAACACAAAATCTTTTGAACTATTTAGATCTAATAGAAAATCATAAATCTTGTCTGCTATTGCCTCGACATTCTGATTTAGTCAATGGAACACTGTGATTCCCCTCCTGCTATTTAGTTAATAATTTCTTTTCCTTTTTCTATTTATATATTTGTCTGTTTTCATTTGTTGGTTTACTCTGTCTATTCTTATTATTTATTTGTACATTTTTGTTATGTTTGCTTATATTCGATACATTATATGGGATACCCATAGCAAAGATGAGATCTCATGCTAATCTCTTGTTTTTCTCCTAAGGTAAAGGTAATGTATCTGGGCAAATTTTTAAACCTTAAAATACATGACCAAGACCAGTTCTTAATAAAGAAACAAGAATATATTGAACTTATCTACTATGCATGAAGTTACGATACTTTAACAGACATGATGTCTTTTGGGAGAGCCATTCGGAGAGGCGTTGGTTGCCTGGTTACCGATGGCGGCACTCAGAACTTCTTCTGAGTGTTTCTTCGTTGCCGGACTTTGGAATTCTGGCACAAAGTCTCATTGAGAGTCCTTAAAGAAGTCAGCTTGCTTTCATCAGATGGAGTAACGTTCAGACATACAGAGGAAGCACGAGCTGCGAGGAAGTGCTTGAGCTTGCTGGTTACCTGGTTACGTGGAGAGGCTCTCGCATGGTTCCTCCTTTTTCGTGCATACCTTAACCTATGGTTTGGTCTGTCACCGTTTGAGTTGGAGACATTTCTTTCCTTGTTTGCTGATGTCGTCTCTTCCATGTTTAATGGCTTGCTGATTTGTACAGTTTAAGGTTGGGGTTGGTGAAAGCCATCTGGGTTTCCTCTTTTGACTCGGTCAAGCTTTCAGCTGCTTTGTATCACTGCGAGATACAACATACTCAGCATGGCATTTGCTGGAAGGTGACAGATCTATGGCTCTCTTTGAGATGTCCTGCTAGTCCCTATAACTCTGCATTTGAGTTTTCTGATGTCATGTAGAATTAAGATCTTTAGAATTAAGCTCATTATTACTTTTAAAAAATGTACATTTTACTACCGGAATTATGATGCAAAAATGTAGAACTCACAAAATGTGCATATTATTATACATTATGTCCTCGATATAAAATATATATTTGCTGACAGTGAGGATTTTCATCACATGTGTCACATTATTTTAGACTATATAGTTAATGTATGCATTCTTCTTCTTCTGACAAACAGCGCCATACACTTAAGAGTGTTTAGTATTTTTTATATACTTCATATTACTCTTCACATATAAGTGGATGGAGGACAGGGTTAGTAGGTTGGATAGCTGAAATATTAAATTAATAGAAAATAAAATAAATCTAAATATTGTGTTAAAGGTCATATATATTTGTTGTTAGTTGTGTAGAGTGGCCCACTTTTGTGCTACAGGTATTGCGGCCTGTTCTACTGGTATACACCACCACAGGTATATTTCACACCTGTGGGAAACACTGCAATATGCAAATTATTTAAACTTTTGCTTTAGAATTGTAAAAATAAAGTACCCAAGGAAGTTTCTCTTTTAATCAACATGTGTTCAATGAACATAGGTAGACATGTTGGTTGGTAATGAATAAACACCATTACAAAATTGCTTTGTAATAGGTACATGTTTTATTTTTTATTTAATCTCTTTATTTAAAAAAAAAGTGATATTATCTTACAGTACACCCAGGTTTCCCTAACTGATCAATAGGGAATTATGTCAGAGATCAGACGCTTGATTTGGGATATGTGAAAAGTTAGGTTGATGCGACGCATGGAGGAAGGCAGGGCTAATTTTACAGAGGAGGGTTTAATGATCTTGGTTATGGTGAAAGGTCCAATGAACCTGCGAGAGTTTATGGGAAATATGATATCTTGAGGCTTCAGAGAAATTACACACCTATTCAAATTTATTAGAAGGTGGTTCTAAAGATTCAAAAATTAGTTTAATCCAGTAGAAGCATTGTTTTTTTAAAAAAAAACATGGGCTGATAAACATTTACACACACACACACACACACACACACACACACACACACACACACACACACACACACACACACACACACAAATTACTCAGATGAACTACATTAAGTCTGAGGGTATAATCATGTGAGGAGTGTAAAGATTACAATAATGCTCTCTTCACACTGCCTAACTGACCATGAGCTCCGGAGCAGCCTGGTTTCATTTCCCAGACAGGACACTTACTGTATGTAGAAAAGAAATAGTACAAAAATCCACTTGAAACTAGATAAAAGACATTTATTAATACATAAACACATGATCTCTAAACTAATCAATTAACAGTGACCCAGTGCCCATTTGCTTGCTCATTCACTCGCTATAATCCTGTTTCAACAAGTGAAAAAAAAATCAATTAACGTCAATTAACCATTGGTGAAGTGATGAAGGGTTTGAGCTGGGAGATGTGGAATACCGGGTGGATCCGGAGCGCCGCAGGCAGCTGGAGCCGGTAGGTGACAGGATTGATACAGAGGGTGATGCGATATGGACCAATGAACCTGGGTGAGAGCTTTTTAGATTCAGTGTGGAGGTGTAGGTTCTTTGTAGACAGCCATACCTTGTCACCTAGGTGGTACAATCGTCCCGGAGGATGTCGACGGCGATGTTGTGAGGCGTAGCGAATGTTGGCGCGCTGGATGGCCTCTTTGGCTTGAATCCAGGACCGTCGACACCTTCGGACCAACTGTTGGGCCGAGGGGACTTCAACCTCCGGTTCTTGATGTTCGAACATCGGAGGCTGG
>JAAGKR010011631.1:8252-18814 GCA_011419295.1 Clarias macrocephalus
TCTCTCTCTCTCTCTCTCTCTCTCTCTCACACACACACACACACACACACACACACACACACACACACACACACACACACACACACACACACACGTACACATCAGTTTTATCTGTTTCATGTCCTGTACTGTGGTTTAAATATTTCTGATCTGCAAGGCAAATCGAACTGATTGGTTACACACTCGCTTGTGTACAGTGCCGTCAGTCCACACACACACACACACACACACACACACACACACACACACACACACACACACACACACACACACACACACACAGTAAAAATCGATTATTCATTGCCTGGAGTTCAGCAGAAGTTCGACAGACACACGTTGGGGTCGGTGACGGTCAAAAAGAAAAACTGAAGCGCGTGTGTGTGTTTGTGTGTGTGTGTGTGTGTGTGTGTGTGTGTGTGTGTGTGTGTGTGTGTGTGTGTGTGCGCATGATTGATTCTAGTACATGTACTGGATTTATTGTTGTTAGTGCACAGTAAATATTTATTTATTGCTGTTTTGTTGCCAGCTACTGTAGCTATAATTGGTGTAATGAACTGGTATTACTGGTGTGTGTGTGTGTGTGTGTGTGTGTGTGTGTGTGTGTGTGTGTGTGTGTGTGCGCGTGTTGTAAATGTTTATTGATGTACAGCGAGGTCTTTGCTGGTTCAGTGCTCCTCAAAACAACCACACGTCTCACACACCATCTGCTCTCTCTCTCTCTCTCTCTCTCTCTCTCTCTCTCTCTGTGTGTGTGTGTGTTTGTTCTGACAGTGGATTTTTCCAGCAGATTTATAAATAAATATTAATAAGAGAACATATTTAAGCAGATCAAATTGTGATACATGGTGCAGTGGATGATGATAATTCTGTAGCTCAACTGTGACACTCGGCTTAAACAAGGGGCGAGCGAGAGAGAGAGAGAGAGAGAGAGAGAGAGAGAGAGGAGGAGAGAGAGAGAGAGAGACTTCAAGAAAGAGTGAAATTGAAGAAAGAAAAAAACATAAATGAGAAATAAATAAACATAAGGATAGATAGGATGAGAGAGAGCGAGGACTTTCCTTGGCAGATATAACAATATATAATATAACATAACTCTTCCAAATGGTTGAGATGTCACTTCATGGTAAGAGTATAAATTTTTTTTACAAATATCTTTTTTTTTTTAGTATAGTGTACCTCAACCAAGTGGTAGAGTTGGCTCAATCAGATCAGGTGTGACACAATTTTTCAATATTATATAGTAACTAAAATGTGCTCTACCAAACGGTTGAGCAAAACCTTAAAGAGTTAAGTTGCGAGTGTTGGCAGTGCCAGGAGCGACATGAGATCTGTGTAAAAAAGGTAAGTAGCTGTGCGCTGATGTTTTGAGAAGTATGATGTGTGAGAGTTGGGATTTTTAAAGAACAGTAAACAGTTAACAGCTAAAATATAGAGTATCAGTCGTACATGACAAACATCCAGAAAAAATAACACATAAAGTTTATTAAGTACAATTGATGGAACAAGATTCAAATTAAGTGATAGATCTCGTCTAAGAGATCCATCCATCCATCTTCTGCGCTGATTATCCTGGACAGGGTCAGGACACAAGCACACACACACACACACACACACACACACACACACACACACACACACACACACCGTCACTCACTCACACACAGATACACCCAATTATACACCACAGACAATTTAGAAACACCAGCACAACTTACAGCTCATTCCTTTGGAACTGTGGAAAGAAAACCAGAGAAAACCCACTAAGCATGGGGAGAACATGTAAACTCCACACACAGACCCAGACCCGAGGCAAAACATGACCACCCAGCCATTCTGATATCGTTATCATTGGTTACGAGAAGTTTGGACTCTTCTGTGATTGATTAGAGCATCACTGATTGTTAAATGTGAGGGCACCATGTGTTTAGCGGAGGGAAACAGGATCTAATTTGGGGCGACAGCAGTGTTCATTAGCTCCTCCCCCTCGCTGTGTTTGTGCTAGCAAAAGCACCTCAGCACCCAGTTCACCTGTTCTTGTCATGTGCGCTGTTTCTGACTCGTTTGGTTTACATCACATTGTACCCCAGTGCTGTGGAGTTAATCGTCACGGCTCCTTAAAAGCTCGCGCTCAGCGAAGGCGGCGTGTTAAGTGTGTTTTTAGCACCGTTATAGGGCAAGCTGGAAAGTGATTAGAGGGCTTGTCGTGCTCCGTCACTACCTCCAGCTTCTGGCTTAAGGCTTAAAGGGGCAACTACAGGGGTGAGGCCAGATGTACACAGAACGCTTAGCAAAGGAACAAGAAATAAGCAGGACTCCTGCCTTAAACAGGCCTTACGAAGGGAGAGAGAGAGTGCGATTGAAAAAGGAAAACATGAATGAGAGAAGAAGAGAGAAAAATAAACAGAGACATAGAAAGGATGAGAGAAAGAAATACATTTTACACCCTTCTAACTCATTATCTTACTCATAAAAAGGGAAAGGAAATTTCCTTGGCAAATGTAACAATGCATGATATAACATAACTCCTCTCCCAAACGGTTGAGTTGTCATTTCACAGTAAGAACATTAACATTTTTACAAATACCACTGCAAGAGCACAGATATTTCTGAGAATTTGCCCCTTAGACATCTCTGAGGATTAAAAGTGGGCGGGGCTTAGTAGTAAAACCCTGGAAATCTGTAATTAGTGCTTGTGAGCTGTTTATAGCAGCTTCGTTCCTGATGTGTTGATGAGTTACAGCTTAGTAACGAACAGCTTCCTCCTCATTCCTCCAGCCGTCTCTCTGAGATTCCACTCACACACCTCTTTCTGCTTCTTACACTCGTCTGCGAGAGGTGCATTACCGCGCTCCCGCTCTCGGCATCATCACTGAGACCCGAGCCGTTCTAGCCGAGAGAAAGTTCTGGCAAGTAAAAAAAAAAAAAAACAAGGAGAGAAAGAGAAGAGAGGAGAGGCGACGCTTCTCACTTTGATGTGACATGAAGAGCTTCATCTTCCACTTTCATCAGAGAGAGAGAGGGAGAGAGCGAGGGAGAGCGAGGGAGAGCGAGGGGTGGTAAAGAAAAGGTGGGGATGAAGATGGAGAGAGAGAGAGAGAAAGAGGGGGAGGAGGAAATGGAGAGAAGATTGGTTTATCAGAATATGTGAAGGTGGGTCAGAGAGAGAGAGAGAACAAGAGCAACACAAGACACAATGAGAGAAAACGAGAAACTAAAAGAGAGAACGAGAGAGAGAGAGAGAGAGAGAGCGATGAAAAATGGAGAGAGAAAGAATGAAGGATAAACAGATAAAGAAATGAGGGAAACAAATAATAAAATATAAATAATAAATAGATTGAGCGAGAGAAAAAGGGTCAGAGAGAAACAAATGAAAAAGAGAAACAGAACAGAAAAGAGACACAACAAACGATATAGAAACAGAAAGAGAGAGAGAGAGAGAGACAAGTGGGAGAGAACGAGAGAATGAGAGAGGGAGAAAATGGCGAGAGGATTGGTTCATCAGACAAGTACAGAGAGAGAAAGAGCGAGGGAGAGGGAAAATAGAGGATGGATGATGGGAATATGTGAAAGAGGGACAGACAGATGAAGGGGTGGAGATGAAGGAAGGGAGAAAGAAAGAGCAAGAGATAAAAAAATGGCGTGAGAGTGTGAGAGTGGGAGGAAAGAGGAAAATGGAAGAAAGATTGGGCTATCAGACATCAGAGCACACTGTTGCTTTAGTGTGTGTGTGTGTGTGTGTGTGTGTGTGTGTGTGTGAGTGAGAGACAAAATGATGCGGTAAAACCAAGTGATGGAGGATGTAGGCGGAGCCACACACTAAACAATTTTGTGAATGTGTTTATGCAAATGATCAGTGACCAATGGCGGTGCAGGATGGAGGAGGAGCTTCGTGCCTTTGATCTTTCTTTTTGAGGTTCCTGGATTATTCTGTCGGTTGTTGTGTTACGTCTCAGATGGAGGAGAAACAAATTGTTGCAATTTATCACTTCGTCCTTCTCTGAGGAACGCCTTTGACAACAAGTGTGCTTGTGTGTGTGTGTGTGTGTGTGTGTGTGTGTGTGTGTGTGTGTGTGTGTGTGTGTGTGTGATTAATGTATTAATGGCAGTTCTTGCTGCTGAGGATGCCAGGTTTGTCTCAGACTGATCTCTTTAGAACAAGCTCTGGCCTTCAACTGGAACAAAGGACGATCGATAGAGGAATATATATATAAGGAAAGAAGGAAGGCATGAAAAATAAATAAATAAATAAATAAATAAATGGAAACATGTGTTGATCTTTAATTTCCACCAGGAGAGTTGACC
Organism: Clarias macrocephalus; assembly: GCA_011419295.1. NCBI lineage: Eukaryota > Metazoa > Chordata > Actinopteri > Siluriformes > Clariidae > Clarias > Clarias macrocephalus. The sequence goes on from JAAGKR010011631.1 coordinate 12,555, forward strand.
CTGTTTGGCCCCTGTTGTGGTGGTGATGGTCCTGGCAGATTTGAGTGGGAGTGTGTGTCAAGAGTATCGCTCCTCTCATCCACAGCCTTCCTCAGTCTGGAGGTTCTGGAGTAGGAATAGGGTCAGGCAGGTGATGTATTTGTCCAAGGGGAGATGTTTCCACTTCCAATCCTTCTGAGCATTTGCACAGAGTCATTGAACTCAACTTCCCAGGATGCAACACAGCCTGCAAATATGGCTCAGAGGACCTCAATCCCTAACCTCCTTGCTCTAAACCTGATTACTGAGTGACCACACCTGGAGCTTACTGTGCAGTATCTGTATTCACCCTGTACCCTGGTCTAGATCTCTTGGTTGGTCTTGATCTCCTTGCTGGTGTGGATCTTCTGGCTGATGTAGATTGTCAGGATGGTGTGGACTTCCGGCTGGTGTAGATCTCTTGGCTGGTGTAGATCTTCCGGCTGGTGTAGATCTCTTGGCTGGTGTAGATCTTCTGGCTGGTGTAGATCTCTTGGCTGGTGTAGATCTTCCGGCTGGTGTAGATCTCTTGGCTGGTGTAGATCTCCTTGCTGGTGTAGATCTCCTTGCTGGTGTAGATCTTCTGGCTGGTGTTGATCTTCTGGCTGGTGTAGATCTCCTTGCTGGTGTAGATCTCCTTGCTGGTGTAGATCTTCTGGCTGGTGTTGATCTCCTTGCTGGTGTAGATCTTCTGGCTGGTGTAGATCTTCTGGCTGGTGTTGATCTTCTTGCTGGTGTAGATCTTCTTGCTGGTGTAGATCTTCTTGCTGGTGTAGATCTCCTTGCTGGTGTAGATCTCCTTGCTGGTGTAGATCTCCTGGCTGGTGTGGATATCCTGGCTGGTGTGGATCTTCTGGCTGGTGTGGATCTTCTGGCTGGTGTTGATCTTCTTGCTGGTGTAGATCTTCTGGCTGGTGTAGATCTTCTGGCTGGTGTAGATCTTTTGGCTGGTGTAGATCTTCCGGCTGGTGTAGATCTCCTGGCTGGTGTAGATCTCTTGGTTGTGTAGATTTCCTTGCTGGTGTAGATCTCCTTGCTGGTGTAGATCTCTTGGCTGGTATAGATCTTCTGGCTGGTGTTGATCTCCTTGCTGGTGTAGATCTTCTGGCTGGTGTAAATCATCTGGCTGGTGTAGATCTTCTGGATGGTGTAGATCTCCTTGCTGGTGTAGATCTCTTGGCTGGTGTAGATCCTCTGGCTGGTGTAGATCTTCTGGCTGGTGTAGATCTTCTGGCTGGTGTTGATCTCCTTGCTGGTGTAGATCTTCTGGCTGGTGTAGATCTTCTGGCTGGTGTAGATCTCCTTGCTGGTGTAGATCTTCTGGCTGGTGTAGATCTTCTGGCTGGTGTCGATCTCCTTGCTGGTGTAGATCTTCTGGCTGGTGTAGATCTTCTGGCTGGTGTAGATCTTCTGGCTGGTGTTGATCTCCTTGCTGGTGTAGATCTTCTGGCTGGTGTAGATCTTCTGGCTGGTGTTGATCTCCTTGCTGGTGTAGATCTTCTGGCTGGTGTAGATCTTCTGGCTGGTGTAGATCTCCTTGCTGGTGTAGATCTTCTGGCTGGTGTAGATCTTCTGGCTGGTGTCGATCTCCTTGCTGGTGTAGATCTTCTGGCTGGTGTAGATCTTCTGGCTGGTGTAGATCTTCTGGCTGGTGTTGATCTCCTTGCTGGTGTAGATCTTCTGGCTGGTGTAGATCTTCTGGCTGGTGTTGATCTCCTTGCTGGTGTAGATCTTCTGGCTGGTGTAGATCTTCTGGCTGGTGTAGATCTCCTTGCTGGTGTAGATCTTCTGGCTGGTGTAGATCTTCTGGCTGGTGTCGATCTCCTTGCTGGTGTAGATCTTCTGGCTGGTGTAGATCTTCTGGCTGGTGTAGATCTTCTGGCTGGTGTTGATCTCCTTGCTGGTGTAGATCTTCTGGCTGGTGTAGATCTTCTGGCTGGTGTTGATCTCCTTGCTGGTGTAGATCTTCTGGCTGGTGTAGATCTTCTGGCTGGTGTTGATCTCCTTGCTGGTGTAGATCTTCTGGCTGGTGTAGATCTTCTGGCTGGTGTTGATCTCCTTGCTGGTGTAGATCTTCTGGCTGGTGTAGATCTTCTGGCTGGTGTAGATCTCCTTGCTGGTGTAGATCTCTTGGCTGGTGTAGATCTTCTGGCTGGTGTTGATCTTCTGGCTGGTGTAGATCTTTTGGCTGGTGTAGATCTTCTGGCTGGTGTTGATCTTCTTGCTGGTGTAGATCACTCCTTGAACCTGGGCTAGAAATGAAATGAGAAAAACATCCTGAATTCTCTAAAAGTCTCTATTTTAGCTGTTTTTATGATCTGCAAACATTCTGGCATGGAACTGAAGAAAATTAAAAACAGACTAAAAAAAGGAAAGAAAGAAAATTCAGTATAAATCTGTCTTTCTTCTGCCTCATTCTTCTCATCCGCTGATATTCCTCCTCCTCCTCCTCCTCCTCTTCATTTCCTCATAATAAGAAGTTAAAAGAACTCCATGACTCTAATAAATATTTCAACACCTTTAATCCAAACTAGAAAATAATTATATTTTAATATTCATTGGATTAGACTCTTTCTAAAAAAAAAATCTTCCATTCATGCTCCTTCTCTTCCTGCTCTCTTCCTGCTCTCTTCCTGCTCTCTTCCTGCTCTCTTCCTGTTCTCTCTCTCTCTCTCTCTCTCTCTCTCCTCATCCGTGACGCCTCTTCAGTCAGTATCCAGGCTGACCATGAGCGTGTCGTTCTGTAAGTGCCGACTAAGTGTGTGTGTGTGTGTGTGTGTGTGTTTTGGTTCTGTAGGTAACCGACTTCATTGTTCTCCTGGCGAGTGTGTGGTGTGTGAGGTGTGTGTTATTTTATACACTTCTTGTTGTTTTTTCCAGAGAACCCGAGGTGTCGCACGTCTCCTTCTTCACACCTTTAAAATGTTTGTTCTTCTTCCGTCTGCGTGACCTGACGATGCTGGGAATAAAATACCACAACACACACACACACACACACACACACACACACACACACACACACACACACACACTGTTCAGTTCTGCCCAGAGTTTAGTTCAGTACTATTTGTTTTATTTTGAGTTACAGGAGGAATACGTATGAGCACCATGAACACCAGCACAGGTTCCTACCTTCTCCGTGCGGGAGGTTCTCATCCCCGCACTCATACCGTATCTAACATGTGTTTATTGATGAGAACGCGGTTCTTCCAGGGGTTCTCTGCATGGAGTGAAGCACAGCACTCTTAGCTTTGTAAAAGTTTCTCCTACGATCTTCTCCACTCTCAGGGTTCTTTGTGGAACCTTCAAGGGTTCTTTGTAGAAATAGTGAAGAACAGGTCAGGGTTGAAGTTTACATTTCATCGCTTCTCCATTTCAATCCCAGTTCAATTCTATTTCATTACTTGTATATAATGTCAATTTTACAGCTAAAAATGGTCTATATTTGTTAATTCTTTCATTATTCTATTCTTATTTCACATTCTTTATTTGTTGTCTTTTTTAATGGGCGGTTGTAGAAACATTTCACTGCATGTCGTACTGTGTATGTGACAAATAAAATTGGAATTTGATTCTGTGGTGCGTCGGGTGAAGTTCATGATTCTGGAGTGAGCCGGGAAAACACAGTGAAGATCTCATGACACCACGACTCCTCCCACATCCATCAAGCTCCACCTCCTGGGATTGAATTTCCCACTGGATCACATGACCAAGCAGTGGTGTTCCTAATAAAGTGGCCAACGTGTGTAGTTATGTTTTTTTTTTTTTTGTGAACAAAATTTCTGAGCTTAATCAAGTTGTTGCGCTTTAAACATCACACACACGCACACACACACGCACACACACACACACACACACACACACACACACACACACACACACACACACACACACACACACACACACACACACACACAACCACACACACAGACTGGGTTCTTTCATGTGGTTTCTGAGACGGTGAAGCCGACGTGATTCTTTTTGACAGCGCTGTGATCCAAACACACACTCTGTCTTTCTGCGAACTCTTTTTTTGTGTTTCGTGTCGGCTGGAGGTATGAAATCTGGACAGAATCGGGGCGTGTGCACATTCATGTTCATACACACACACACACACACACACACACACACACACACACACACACACACACACACACACACACACACACTCAGCTCGGAGGCGTGGGTGGACGGATCTTTCAACTGACAGCTCTCAGTGTGACTCGCTGCAAGAGGCCTCGAGGCAACAAACGGGTACAGACACACACGGACGTCACGCACACACACACACACACACCGACACACACTGTAACCCTGTGTGAGATCAAAATGTGTAGATCATCTACAACCCTTATCAGGATGTACAGACACACACACACACACCTGTTACACATCCACTCTGTTATTCCTTTTAATGACAGGAATGCCGTCTCGCTCTCCCTGTCTCTCTCTGTCTCTCTCTCAAGATTCAAGATTCTAAGATACTTTATTAGCATGACAAATATTTACATTCGTGCTGAAAAAGCTTAGAAATAATGCAAAAGAAAATTAAAGAAGAAAAGAAATAGTATAGAAAGAGTAATAGTAAATAGATTTACGTATGATGAAAGCGTGTAGACATTTGTACATAATAATAATAATAATAATAATAATAATAATAATAATAATAATAATAACATCTTCATTACTTTGTTTTCTTACATGGCTGGTCCAAATGTCAGTACACACATACATAAATAACAACAACAACAACAACAATTAGTCTAATCTGCATGGCGTTGGACTGTGGGAGGAAACCCGCCAAACACACAAACCGTCGCTGGGAATCGAACCCTGGAGGTGCGAGGGCGCGGTGCTAAACACTTCACCACCGTGCCGCAAGAGATGACATCACACCCTTAATACGGTCAAATCAAACGGCTTGCACGATGTGTGAACTCGAATTCGGGACGTGTAGGGATGACGGGGGGCTTGTTGTGCGGTTTGGCGCCAATACTTTTGACCTCCAGCGCTTCGTCTTTTCATTTACATGCACACACACTGGGATCGCTTCCGAAGGTTCCTTTGCAGAGGGCTTTCGGTCAATTTTGGAATTTTGTGTGTGTGTCCTTAAGAGGCCGGTTGTTAATTCCTCTCCGCCGCTAAAGCAGAAACGAGCAAATCTAAACTCATGAGATTCACACAATTAGCTCAAAGTCATCAGCGCTAACTCAGCTAGGCAGAGAGAGAGAGAGAGAGAGAGAGAGAGATGTGTGTATAAGAACGCTATAAAGGGCGAAACAGACAGTGGACATTATCTCTCTCTCTGGCTGATAACGTGTGTGTGTGTGTGTGTGTGTGTGTGTGTGTGTGTGTGTGTGTGTGTGTGTGTGTGTGTGTGTGTGTGTGTGTGTGTGTGTGTGTGTGTGTGTTTAAGGATCAGTGGATAATATGGACACATTAGAAGTAGCGAAGCCAAACCTTATCACCCACCTCACTAAATCCACTTTAATCATGGAGAGAAAGACAGACAGAGAGAGAGAGAGAGAGAGAGAGAGAGACAGAGAGAGAGAGAGAGAGAGAGAGAGAGAGAGAGAGAGAGAGAGACAGAGAGAGAGAGAGAGAGACAGAGAGAGAGACAGAGAGAGAGAGAGAGAGAGACAGAGAGAGAGACAGAGAGACAGAGAGAGAGAGAGAGGGAGAGACAGAGAGAGAGAGAGAGAGACAGAGAGAGACAGAGAGAGAGAGACAGAGAGAGACAGAGAGAGACAGAGAGAGAGACAGAGAGAGAGAGAGAGAGACAGAGAGAGAGAGAGAGACAGAGGGGGTTATAGAGGGAAAGTGTCAGAAAAGCAGCTGAGGCTCTTTATACAGGAGGAACATTAAAACAAGTGTGTGTGTGTGTGTGTGTGTGTGTGTGTGTGTGTGTGTGTGTGTGTGTGTGTGTGTGCGAGACAGCAGATGTAGCCGTCTCTCTGCTTGTCAGGAAACATTAACTCAGTGGCTGTACTCAGGTGGTGCAGGGAGAGATCTGAGCACTGTGTGTGTGTGTGTGTGTGTGTGTGTGTGTGTGTGTGTGTGTGTGTGTGTGTGTGAATTTCAAACTGCTTTTATTTTTTAGTTTTAATTATATAAATAAGTCATTAATCTCACAATGTGCTGTCAGTCATTACGTTCATGTTCCTATTAACGAGCGTCATATATATTTTTTATCCATTTATTGTTACAGTTAGAGCAGCTACACACACACACACACACACACA
>JAAGKR010011632.1:0-11801 GCA_011419295.1 Clarias macrocephalus
TGCCTCATGCCCTACGTCTCCTGGGTTATGCTCCAAGCCCCGCCTCATCCCTGTATACTGGATGAAGCAGTATAGACAATAAGTGAGTGAGTGAGTGAGTGAGTGAGTGAGTGAGTGAGTGAGTGAGTGAGTGAGTGAGTGAGTGAGTGAGTGAGTGAGTGAGTGAGTGAGTGAGTGAGTGAGTGAGTGAGTGTGAGTGAGTGAGTGAGTGAGTGAGTGAGTGAGTGAGTGAGTGAGTGAGTGAGTGAGTGAGTGAGTGAGTGAGTGAGTGAGTGAGTGAGTGAGTGAGTGTGTGAGTGAGTGAGTGAGTGTGTGAGTGAGTGAGTGAGTGAGTGAGTGAGTGAGTGTGTGAGTGAGTGAGTGAGTGAGTGAGTGAGTGAGTGAGTGAGTGAGTGAGTGTGTGAGTGAGTGAGTGAGTGAGTGAGTGAGTGAGTGAGTGAGTGAGTGAGTGAGTGAGTGAGTGAGTGAGTGTGTGAGTGAGTGAGTGAGTGAGTGAGTGAGTGAGTGAGTGAGTGAGTGAGTGAGTGAGTGAGTGAGTGAGTGAGTGAGTGAGTGAGTGAGTGAGTGACTTCATGTTATGCATGACATTAGAAAGAAATGTTCTCCCAGCAATGGACAGCTAGAGAACATATTTTCTGCAGGAACATATTTTCATAACTACTCAGCCATAGTTTGCATGATGCAGTGCTACTGTATATTTCACTATTTTATTGTATTTGTTTTTTTTTTCAAAAATGAATGGAATATTGTGCATAGAAGCGACACTGTCACTTTGTCCTCTTCTATCATGAATTATTGTTTACAGCACAATACATATCTCAGCTCTTTTGGGTGCTTATACAGTTTATGAATTGATAGTTTTCACCTTGACTGAAAAAGGCCCTGAAACCCTTTGACCACATCAGTAAAGGCTGTGACTGGCACGGCTCACACGGTGGTGTTGTGTGAATGTTTGGTTCGGTGCCACTGAATCACAGGGTGACAGAAATATTACATTTTGCAATAACACCTAAGTTTAGTGAAAAGGAAAAAAAATACTATCTTGTGCTGCAACGTTTAGAGAATTAAGAAGTCATGGATAGTGCACAAGTCCACAAGGGCAGAAAAACTGCATGTGATACATAGATAGATAGATAGATATTAAGCTTAAGCTCGGGAGTAAATGAATCTCTTTGTCTTTTTCTCCGAATATTTTCAGAGCCAGTGAGCCGTGAAGGAGAAGAGAAGGGGAAAGTGAAGCGTTTAATATGCAACAACTGCACATCTCGAGGATATAAAAAAAAAAAAAGCAAACAAACAGGCGCGTTGGTGGCGACGCGCTCATCCATAACGGTAAAAACAGGCCATCGGGGAGACGGGAGATGGCACCCTGCGATTGCTCGTGCATTTTTCAAAACCTTCTCAATTATTCACGGTGGAAAATGTAGGCTTGCTGACAGACTCTCTCTCTCTCTCTCTCTCTCTCTCTCTCTCCCTCTCTCTCGCAGGCTTACATTTGACCCATCTGCTCAGTCAAGTGATAAGTGAAGGAACAGCTAAAGCCTAGGAGGTAGAGGAGAAGAATAATCCGCCTTTCCTTTAGAGCACTATCTCACTCCAAACACAATGACTTTAAGACCAAAACAAATACAAAGAAATTGAGTTATTCCTCTTACAAAACAGACTGAACCTGATCAAGTGGTTTGGTCCATGTCCAGTTGGGGTTTAAACTCAGATACAGGTGAGGATACAGTATGAAAAAATGGGATGTGACCAAAGTGCTACAGTACTGTGTGTGTGTGTGTGTGTGTGTGTGTGTGTGTGTGTGTGTGTGTGTGTGTGTGTGTGTGTGTGTGTGTGTGTGTGTGATGCCTTGTGGGTAATCAGGAGCCATTCCTATAGAGTGTAATGTTCCTAGAACAGACTACACAGGATCTAATGCATGAGGTCATGGGGTCAGCAAAGGTCATCAGTCAGGCCTCTGGCTTTTAGTGATATAACAGCTCATTAATGAACGATCATGAATAAACCTGAAGAGATTCAGCGATAAGCAGCATTCTCGCTCTCTCACTGAAATCAAATATTTATCAGGCAATTCCCCTTTGACCTCAACCACAACCAATGCTGTTCAACTACACACTCACATATCCCAATATACCAGCACATCCCTACACCATCGCATTCATGCAGCTCACTAGATAAAGTCTTCCTCCATTCATCCCTTAATACAGTACACATCTCTATATACTGTATCTTGTGTCCCTGCATGCATCTGCCAAACATTACTCATACACTCATTCAAACCTCTCCATACATACTGTACTGTGCAAAAGTCTTGACCCCCCCCCCATTTCTCCACTCATGTAAAATGTAATAAAATGATGTAGATTAAATGTAGGAGACCTGGTGGCTTAGTGGTCCAGGTTTGATTCCCACCTCGGATTCTGTGTGGATGGAGTTTACATGTTCTCCCCGTGCTGGGTGGGTTTCCTCCAGGTATTCTGGTTTCCTCCTTCAGTCCAAAGACATCCAGATTAGGCTAACCGGCAGTCTCGAATTGCCCGGAGAGTGGGAATGAACGTGTGAGTGTGTGTGTGTGTGTGTGTGTGTGTGTGTGTGTGTGTGTGTGTGTGTGTGTGTGTGTGTGTGTGCGCCCTGTGACGGATTGGCACCTCGTCCGGGAAGTACCCCATGTACCTTGTGCCCTAAGTCTTCTGGGATCCCCGTGACCCTTTATACAGGATAAAAGTCATATAGATGACGAGTGAGTGATAATTAAATGAAAGAAACAGGAAAGAATGTCTGACTGCGACATGATGCAAAGTGCCTGAAGATACAAATAAAAAATAGTTTCAACCACTCAGTATATTAATCACCAGCCAGACCATCTGGCTTCTCACTGGTTCATGCCTTAAGTGTACCTTGGGTAGGCTGAACTTGGGCAAGCGCATCTGCACAAACTCGTTCCTGCGATATGACACAAAGCACTTTGTCCGGTTGGCCTTGGTGACCTGAGAGAGGGAGAGAGAACGCAGTCTCATTCAATCATGCCTCGCAACCAGCTCATCAATCAGTGTCCATTCATTTGGTCAACAATTTATTCATTTCCACTAAACCATTCCTGATTTTGTTCATTCATTCATTCATTCATTCATTTGGATCTTCATCGATTTACTCCGTCATCTATTTCGCCCCACTGAGTTCATTTATCCGTTCATTCATGCATTGCCGTAGAATCCCATTAATATTTGTATTCAGCACACAAACAAACACGCAGTTGCTTTATTTACTCGTCTGCGTGTTCACTCATACAGTAGCTAGACAATGCGCATCGCGGCTTTACCTTCACAAACACGTAGTCGTTCTGCACCGAGAGCGAATTGTGGTCGATTTTACCCAGGAACTGAGCCGTCACCATCTTATCCGAGCAGTTCTGTATCAGACACGTCACATACAGGTAACCTAAACACACACACACACACACACACACACACACACACACACACACACACACACACACACACACACACACACACACACACACACACACACACACACACACCCACACACACACACACAAACACACACATAGCAGAAAGTTTGACTCAATACTGTGCTTCAAAAAGAAATGCACACTGCGCATAAACAGTTTACAGTGAGTGTGTGAGTGTCTGTGTGTGAGTGTGTGTGTGTGTGTGTGTGTGTGTGTGTGTGTGTGTGTGTGTGTGTGTGTGTATGTGCCAGACCATCTCTTTGGTTCATTAATTCGATGTCAGGAAATTAATTGTGGACTGTAAAGGAGCTGCAGTATTGAATTTTGAATTTCACCCAGTAGCTGCATCAGCACTGTTCTCTCTCCCTCTCTGTCTCTCACACACACACACACACACACACACACACACACAACCAGTGAAAACCTGTGACGCGTAACATGATTGAAGTGTGAGTAGAGCCTGTCCGTGATTGGTCGGATGTTGCTGGTACCCACTGCTGGTGGTGTCTCTCGGCTTTACACTCCAGGGCTCCGCAGAGACCCAAGTTTCTCCTCAGAGCTGATATTTTATTAAAGCTGCCAGAATGTGAGGAAAAACTTCATAAAATATTACATACACTGGGCTGAATTTTCGATCGCCGACCACGCCCTGGGCCTGGAGCAAACCTCACCGCTGTCAGCTAGAAGAAACTTTCCAGTGAAACCAACATGTAAAAAATAATGTGAAGTTTTTGCCATGACTTTTGTGTGTTGTTGAATTCTGAATGCTGCTGATTCATTAGCAGGTGTTGACTACCCCTAGCTCAGTGATTGGGCCCTTGAGGGAGGCCCTTAACCCTCAACCGCTCAGATGTATAATGAGATAAAGCGCAAGTTGCTCTGGATAAGGACGTCTACCGCGAACGTAGTTTTCCATAAAAGCAGCTCTGACAGCAGTGCAGGTTCATATCCATGCGTTCCTTCAAACACACTATCGTTTCCATGGTAACAGCCTTTTCAATTATACAGCATACGTTTCCAACACATATCATGCTTGATGTTCATATGCAAAACATCGACTGTTACAAACCTTTCAGAATAAAAATCAGTTTCAGTCCCAGCTGAGAGATGTGTGTGTGTGTGTGTGTGGGGGGGGGGGGGGGGTGGGGGGGGGTGCAACAGTTAACCTTCACAGGGTAAACAGCTTGTGTCTGCACGCCTGATCTCTCCCTCTGACACACGCACACACACAGACGCACACAAACACACACTGAAATCCTGGGGAATTTCACCAATCACAAATTCCTTTGTGAATAATTTAGACAAACTCCAAGGTCAGAATAAAGATAAACTTTCTCTCTCTATCTCTGTGTCTTTCCATATTTTGTGTTTGTATGTCCCACCCCAGATCTTTAAGTACTTTCACACTTTCACTTTAGCAAACAGTATTTGGTACTGTAATTCACAAATTCCGAGCCTCTACTGTATGTGTGCTTTTAAGAAGCGTATTAACGTTCCAAACTCAGAAAAAAACATGTTTGTTTGTTGTTTTTTTTTTTACCACCAAAGCAACAGCGTCTAGCAAGATATAGAACATATGCATTGGATCAAAATACTAACAGATCTGATCGGAACTGAACTGAGTGCTGAGGTGCTCTTGCTAGCTGTGCACGTTTACTTCCTTCACCGAAACCAGCAACTGCAACCTCCCTGTTTCGCCAATTTGCCGCCATTTCCCGCGGATCCGGTGTTTAACGGTGCTACCTGCATGCTGCGATTACATTCCGCCTTCGTGCTCTAGGATTGGATTACATTTTAAAGTAAGGCGAGTTTCTACCAGACTGAATCCAATCAGAGCACAGAAGGATTTGACCAAATATGGAAATGAGTAACAATGATTCACAAAGATAAATAGTCATAATATCAGTTGATCCTACAAACCATTGTTACTGATAAGCTAAGAGTGTGTGTGGAAGGTCTGTCGGATCTACTACATGTAAGATATTGTTTACTGTTTAAACCTCCTGGTGGTAGGCTGGACGCATCACATGAATCGAAACATCAAACACCAAGATCTCTCACTACCACTGGTCCTGGCGAAGACCCGCAAGCGCATCCACCCGCAGTTCCAGCGCCGTGCCTTCGACATCTGAGTCGAAAGCTGAGGCATAATAAAGATGTATTATTCCTTCCTCGAACAGGTTGTGTGAAAGAGCTTCTTTTTCTTAGTCTCATGAGTTCTCTGTCTGCCTGTTTCACTCTTTCTCTCTGTGTCTGCTTTATTGACAATCTCTCTTTCTCCCGTCCATCTCTTTTTGGTCTCTATATGTGTTTTATCTTTTGTCTGTCTGTCTGTCTGTCTGTCTGTCAGTGTGTCTGCCTCTCTCACCTCCACTGGTGTCTTGAATCTCCATATGAACCAAATCAGGGTCGACATCCACTCTGGCCACGGACCTGCAATAGCACATGGTGGAAAGTGAAAGTACGCACAGAGTAAACTTCTTTTACAGAAAATTCTACAGCAAACTGCAGACAATCCAGATGAATGTATTTGTTTTAGAGACAAACGGAATGAGAGAGAGAGAAAGTGAGAGTGAGAAACTGGCAGACAGACACCAAGACTCTAAGAGATGGGTAAAGAGGCTGGCTGTGAGAACAAGCCAAGTGTTATTAAGACCACAGTCACACTGAATTTTTGACTCACACACTATGACTTGGCACTATGAGGGGTCGGTAGTAATATAAAGAAATGTGAATTCACCAGAAAACTCTGTCTTTGGTCACTCGCTCCTGAAGCAGTGTCCATTTCCTCCCCAGATCAGTGGAAACATAGACCTGTAAGACAAAGCAGAGACCCCCACTGATTAGAAACTATGAGAACATTCATAGAAGTCTCTGTTAGACATGAGGATACGCTGTTCTGTTTGAGTGCCGTTTGCAGAGGCAATCTTGTTGTCTTGTTGTCACTCACTCACAATCTTTACAGCTCAGGGTCATGGGGGTGTGGAGCCTATCCCAGGAGACTACAAGGCGGGGTACACCCTGGACAGGGGTGCCAAACCATCGCAGGGCACACACACATACAGTAAACACATTAACACACTCATTCACACACTATGGCCAATTTGGGAACGCCAATGAACCTAACCTACATGTCTTTAGACTGTGGGAGGAAACCGGAGGAAACCCATCAAGCACGGGGAGAACATGCAAACTCCATGCATACAGAGACAGGAATCAAACCTGGCCCGGAATCAAACCAAGACCCTTGAGGTGCAAGTACACCGTTCCACCTGTATTTGAATCAGCTTTAGTATATTATACTGTTTGTGACTTGGATTTGTAGATTGGACTCTGTTTTGGAAGCTTGGGACTCTGGACTCAATTTGTATTCTCTTACCTGGGACTCCTTCTGGACTGTAACTTTTTTTTTTAAACTCGACTTGGATTCTATAGCTTTGGGTTCTAGACTTGATTTAAATTCTCAGGCTTGGGAATCTGGACCTAACCTTAAATTCTACATTACTGGCACTCCTGACTAGACATAAATTCTACAGCTTGGGATTCTAGACTCACTTTGCTTTCTTCATCGTGGGACTCTAGACTTGGTTTGGATTCTATGACTTGGGACTCTGGACTAAACTTAGTTTCTTCAGCTTGGATCTCTAGACTTGAATTGGTTTCAATGACTTGGGACTCTGGGCTCAGCTTACATTCTACAGATTGGCACTCTAGACTTGATTTGATTCATAGACATTCACATTTCATACCAACTTAAATCATTATTTTGATTGTGTAAAGCTGCTTTGTGACGATGACGATTGTTGAAAGCGCTATACGAATACAATTGAACTGAATTGAATTTGGATTCTACTGCTTGACACTCTACACACTACTACTTTTTTCTATTAATTAGGATGTTGGGCCTGCCTTCTTGTCTGTTTGCATGGAGTTTCCATGGTGCTTGGTACGTACTCAGGTTTCCTCCCACAGTCAAAAGATATACAAATTAGGCTGATTGGCATTCCAAAATTGTACATATTGTGTAGGGAGGTTATGAGTTTGTGCGCTTGTGCCCTGGAACCGACTGGCACTCCATCCACGGTGTACCCTGCCTTGTGGTCCCGGTCCCCTTGGATAGGCTCCAGGCCTCCTGTTACCCTGTACAGGATACACGGTATAGAGAATGTGTGATGAGTTAGTGGGACTCTGGACCCATCTTGGATTCTATGACTTTCTGTAATTTACCTGTTTTTTTTTTTGTTTTTTTTTTATAGCTTAGAACTCTAGTCTTCCCTTGGGTTCTACTGCCTAGCTTCCACTCACTTACATTCTACTGCTTGGCACTCCAGACTCAACTTTTGCTTGGTAGTGTATACTTACCTTACATTCTACTGCTTGGGACTTTAGATTCAAGTCGGATTAAATGGCATGGGATGGCTGATTAGGCTTGGACTAGAGCGTGTTCCTGTATTTAAACTTTGCACGCCCCACTACTGTATAAGACTCCTGACTCAAATTGGTGGTATGGGCATCCACTAACTTAGCTCTGTGGTTTTGTACTGCAGATTTAATTTTAATACTACTTTAGTATGTATTAGTGATTGATATTAACTATAAATATAATACAGTGTGCATAGAGGTTTTACACCGGTGCTAAGAGAGTTGTATTGTTGAGAGAGAATGTTTTAATATGGATTGTTGGTGTGTGTTACAGTATAATGAAGTCTGTATTTCAGTATGTGTTATTGTTTGGAAGGTTGGGTCCTGCTATTTATTTCAGAGGATGCAAACACAAGCATAGTCACAACCAAACACACACTATCAAATACTAAAAAAAATCTCACACGTGTTTAAAGCAAATGTGTGTGCCACAATCAGGTCATGTGAGTTGGGGATAATTACGTGACTTGGCACGTGAGAAAGTCTGCACAGTTTACTGATAACCATTTCTCATAACAGTTCACCTGTGTGGACGGTCGCATTTTCATAGCTCATGAATTTTATATAGCTGTGTATGTGTTTGTGTGAGCCTTATTGCTTATTCCTATAATGCGATGGCATTGATCATCTGTCTCACACACTCGCAGGCTCAGGGAGGAAAAACAACTACACACACTTTAACAACAGAACACTTTATTGGGAAGCAGTCCAGGCCTGCGGCCTTCCACTCATAACTCTAACGAGGATGCCGATACACTACAGAGGAATAAAGCACTGCTGGGAGAGAACAGTAGTGCAGAATGCTGCTCTGGGATGCCAGACCACCAGTTTGTACTACTGCACATGTCCCGGTGATATTTATACGCAAATTTAACTCAAACATTTGCTAAATTTACATCAATCGATAATTGACAAGTTTTACTAGTGTGGTTTATGGACTGGCACTTTGTCCGGGTTGTGCCCTGCCTTGTGCCTCAAGTCTCCAGGTATAGGCTCCACGCTTCCCACAACCCTTTAAAGGATAAGCAGTACAGAGAATGAATGAATCTCTTAAGGCCCAACTGCAGGAACTTTAGTTTGCCCAACAGTAGTCCAAACACTACTGTAGAGGATTGTGTTTCTACGTCTCTTACTCATTCTCTGTACCACTTATCCTGTACATGGTCCCAGGGGCCTTGAGCAGACTCAGGGGACACCCAGGATAGGGTGTCAGTCCACCGCAGGGCACAGAAGGACACAATCTACAAACAATTTGGAAAAAGAAAAACAATGAACCTACCTTGGAGGTCTTTAAACTGTGAAAGTACCCAGAGGAAACGTGCCAATCATCCAGAAACTCTACACGCAAAGACCGGAAGATGGGCCTCGAACACTCGACCTCGGAGGTGCAGGGCCACAATGCTAACCACTATACCACCATGCCGCCCTGATTGTGTTCATTGTGTCTTTCGCCTTGATAAATATACACCTTGAAGCCTTTTGACTTAAACTGAATACATTCAAAGTGGAAAGATTTGAATTTGTAGAAAAAAAAAACATAAACTGTTCGCTAAGTTCTAATAATGAGACATTTGTTTTAACAATGATTATAATAGCAACAAAATTTGTTTCTTTTTTTTTTTTTTTTTTGCACAATCACACCTAAAGCTAAAGTGAAGTTTTTATTCACACATTCCCCATAAACAGAACATACACGCCTCAGAGCCTATAATTAGTGTTTAGCATTGAACCTGCTAATACTGTATGTGTATATGGCTTATTATAAAGTTATTCTCAATTGAACTTTTATGGGAGCCACTTAAAAATTGTATTGGCTGTCAAAAATGCCCAAATCCTAATTTACATATATTTATTATAACTACGGTAATTCATGTAACTATTCTTTATTAATGACCCACAAGATGCTTTTCATCCTACACACAAATTAGCACAATTTGGAATTTCACAGTTGAGGATTACCCATGACATGAGAAAAGCAACGCACCGTGGCCTCTTTGCTGTAAGCCAGCAGTTTGTCTTCGTCCGACGGATGGAACAGGAGCGTCTCCACGGTGAAGGACAGCGGCTGTCTCTGGAACGATGCTCCCTCATCTGTGCTGATGAAGAGCATCTGATCCTGTTCATTGATGGTGTTGCTGATCAGGATCACCTGCAGGCATAAATACACACACACACAAATATATACAGACATATCATTTACCAATATATGCACAAATCTGCACATAACAGATATGATAGGCTGTACTCATTGTTCTCCTCCACTGAGCAGCACTGCGGAGGTAGTACGGTGCTCCGAGTTACCCTTGGCCTCTTAGTTGCTTCTCCATTTAATTCTCTATTTATTATTCTCTCCACCACTTTTAGATCCCGGAGGCAAAGTCACAGTTGTGCCATAGTCTATTATATGATTTTCATAATGTCTCCTTGCAGAATGTTCAGTTTGGGATTTGTTTTAATAACTAAACACTGATTCATACTTTGCCAGAACTTTAATTCATGCAGATTATCTAAGGGCTACCATTTCTGCCCTACCTTTAATGGACTCCACATCCTGTCTATTCACATGCGTAAGCACCACATTTGCACTTCACATTCTGAGAAAACTATGTGCAAGAAAATAAATAAATAAATAAATAAAGGTGACGTAAAGTACACGGAAAGCACACAGAGGGTAACTGCGACTTTACAGAATTCTGCCCTGATCCAGAGGAAGTCAATCTTAGATATTAGGGAGTTAAAGCTGCTGTAATAGATTTTCTGCACAAGTTAAACTGTCTTTACACAGCTGCAGTCTGGCTTTATATGCCAGCCATAAACGCACTGTGATCTGATAGTCTTCCAGGGCTGAGACTTAAGCGCGCGTACGCACATAGCCCGTAAAACCTGCTTTGAGTCTGGATTGTGTTTTCAGTGGTTTTCTTGTATTACCTGTAGAATGGTCATAATACAGTGGAAATGATAAATCTATTTTAGCCACTCTGCAGCAGGGATTCCCTTCCATCCAGGACTTTAATCCTCTTTCCTCTGGTTAAACAAAAGACTCACACACTCACTTACACTAAAACACAGCTGTTCCATTCAATACCACTGTTTATATCGTTGTCCTCTATACTGTACATCATTCCACACTGAGTTAGGACAAATATTCCAAATAGAAGGCATTTTAGCATTGTCATGTGCGGGTTGTTTAGTTTTATACAACACTAGCTAATGGCCTTAGCAGGTCAGTTTATTTTCTTAACAGAGCTTCAGTATATTTAATAATTATAATTAGGAATGTAATGTCAGTCCCAAAAATCTATCAGTCCCACTAAAGAAGACATGGTCTCTAAACCTGTCGGTCACGATGAATGAGGCGTGGCCTATGTATCTCTCAGTCCTAGAAAAGGAGGTGTGGCTTGTGTGTCTGTCAGTCCTAGTGAAGGAGGTATGGCCAATGTATTCATCAGTCCCAATGAAGGAGGCGTGGCCTATGGATCCATTAGTCTCAATGAAGGAGGCGTGGCCTATGGATCCATTAGTCTCAATGAAGGAGGCGTGGCCTATGGATCCATTAGTCTCAGTGAAGGAGGCATGGCCGATGGATCTGTTAGTCCTAGAGAAGGAGGTGTGGCTTATGTGTCTGTCAGTCCTAGTGAAGGAGGTGTGGCCAATGTATCCATCAGTCCCAATGAAGAAGGCGTGGCCTATTTATCTCTCAGTCCCAATGAAGGAGGCGTGGCCAATGGATCCATTAGTCTCAGTGAAGGAGGCATGGCCGATGGATCTGTTAGTCCTAGAGAAGGAGGTGTGGCTTATGTGTCTGTCAGTCCTAGTGAAGGAGGTGTGGCCAATGTATCCATCAGTCCCAATGAAGAAGGCGTGGCCTATGTATCCATCAGTCCCAATGAAGGAGGCGTGGCCAATG
>JAAGKR010011633.1:0-18812 GCA_011419295.1 Clarias macrocephalus
CACCCTCGCTCGCCCGCCCTCTCTCACACACACTCGCTCGCCCGCCCTCTCTCACACACACTCGCTCGCCCGCCCTCTCTCACACACACTCGCTCGCCCGCCCTCTCTCACACACACTCGCTCGCCCGCCCTCTTTCACACACACTCGCTCACCCGCCCTCTCTCACTCACTCACTCCACACACACTCGCTCGCCCTCTCACACACATACTCCTGTCACCACATTAGTTACTCAGCATTCTACACACCAATCCACTTTACAATGTGTTAATAGTCTAGAGTTAATATAGACAATCTATCATGTGCAATTAAACCAACCTCTCTCTCTCTCTCTATCTGTGTGTGTGTGTGTGTGCGCGTGTGTGCAGAGACAAAGCAGAAATCAGTCAACGCGCCGGATTGAACAGCTGTAATTTCACATTAAAATGAGCAGCTGCAATCGGCTGTGCTTAAAGTGTACGTTTTTATCCCTCATATTTTATTCATAGGATGCAACTCTATTATAAGTTGCCAGTGTATGTATGTGTGTGTGTGTCAGTAAGAATGAAAAACGTATAAGTGAACGAGGAGTCATTTGTGTTTGTTTGAAACTGAGTATAGATGGAGAAGTAAATGAAATAGAGAGAGTGTCGTGTCTGTTCTATTCATAGTTGTAGCCGAAATGTTCGAATAGTTCTGATTTTATGAAGTAACACTGCTGTAAGTAAAGAGAAGGAAAGTAGAAATTGTTAAAAGGTTAAAGCTAAAATTAAGCTGATCAGCGTGACGTCAGGTCACATAACTGCTCCTAACCTCCCTTCTACTCAACATTTTGATTTAGTTTACATACGTACCATTTTTTGATCGGCTGTGTTGAGAGATGTGTATAGCCACGCCCACCTCGAGTTAGCTATACAGGGCTAGATCCATCCAAAAAAAAGTGCTAGATGCTGTGACACTAAATTGCTCACAACTTGCCTTCTACACAACATTTTCACAACGATTTCATTTATGGCGCAGGTTTAACTTCTGGAGAAGTTTCATTAAATTCTGTTCAGCCAGTTTGTGTGGCTTCTGCTACTTCTGAGTTTCGGGTCCTCAAATGTATGAAAAGCAAAGATAACATTGAAAGAGCGAGTTCTGACCAATGTACAGACAAAACCTTTTATTTATAAGGACATAATTGCAACTTATTATCAGGATTGTATTTTAACGTCATTTTATTGGAATTGTTCTCTATTGGCTCACTTGCGCTTCCAAGTCAATCATAGTGACAGTAGCCAATCATGGACGTCTGTGAGCTTAAGGAAGTTGAAGCGACGGAAAGCGTTTTCATGAGTGTGTGTTGTAGGAGCACGAAACAAGATGGGAGGGAATTAGGAGGGAAATCTGGGAAAATACTGTAACATTTGTGCAAGTGGTGTTTGTGAACGATTGTGTGTACAGTTCAATTCAGACAAATGCATCTCTTCTGCAAGTTAGCGACAAGTTTTCCGTGGAATTTTCAAGGATCAGGCGCTGAATATTTTTACAAGAATGACTGCAGTGTGCTCTGAGTCACCTCTGTCGGGATCGACGTTCACGGACCTACAGCCTTTTTGCACCGTTCAATTGTTTTACTGCGGCTAAGAGACTCATCACCTTACTGTGCTTGAAGTGTCGATCGGTTTTACAGCTCCATTAACGAGATATTTCATCACAAGCCCTCGTTTCTTAAAACTGAGATAAAAATGTAAAGGAAAAAAACATGTCAGTGTGAATATTTTAGTGAAAGGCTGAGATTATTTTTTAATACTGATATTTAAAATACATTATTTTACAAAATACTATTAGGGATCATAGTGCATACAGAATCAGATGCTTCCCTACAGGAAAAAAATTATATATATAAATTTAAAAAATGCTGACTTTAGCTGAATGTTACGCATTTTGAGTGATACAAGGAATGCATGTAAAAATCAGTCAACTTATGCAGAATGTTATTATTATTATAAATATCCCTGATAATCAAATATTTTTGTATTTGAAAATGTGAATTTTCTAAAGATGACAGAAGTATTTCATCAGTGAAATAGATTCTGAGTGAAGTTTCAGTAGTAAGAGAAAAAGAGAGAGAAAAGCCTTTAGGATCTCTCACATGCTTTACCTCTCTTGATCTCAGCACGCACATCTCTCTCTCTTACGCACACACATCTCTCTCCCTTACACACACACACACACACACATCTCTCTCTCTCTTACACACACACATCTCTCTCTCTTTTACACACACACACACACACACACACACACACACATCTCTCTCTCTTACACACACACACACATCTCTCTCTCTTACACACACACATCTCTCTCTCTTACACACACACACACACACACCTCTCTTTCTTACACACACACACACACACACCTCTCTCTCTTACACACACACACACACACATACACACACATACACACACATACACACACATACACACACACACACACACACATACCATGCAGTCCAGTTGTATCCATAACCCACTTGCTTGCATCACTTTCTATCAGAAAATGTGAAAAAAAATAATAGTAATGTGGCGCTGCTGAAGCTCACTAATACACTCAGTGTTTGTGAAGCTGAGTGAGACGGCCCGGCTGAGACTCCGGTGAGTCAAAGAAAAAAAAAAGTTGCTCTATTTAGGACAAATTGATCTGGGAACTGATCTTGAAGGTTGCTGCAACCCTCATTTTACAACAAACAGCAACAGTTTACATTTACCCTTTATATTCACTTTTAACATGATTAAATGTTGGTATAAAAGCACTTGAGCATGAGTGCAAAATTATAATCCTTTAACCTTATTATAAAGTAAATAATTTACAGAAGTGATTAAATAAATATTAAGAATTTGAAATGTAACACATGAGAAAAAAAAAACTGAAAATCTTTTTTTCGTTTGTTTTTGTTTTTTTACTTCCAGTGAAGGATTTATTTATTATAGTCGTGTTTTTTTTTTTTTTTTAGAGGTAGCTGTCCAAACCCGCCTGGCCCTGTGTGAAAAACTACATGACCCCTTGATAAATCATGAATGAACTGTGATTTTCTTTGGAAAGCCGAGTTAAATTTCAGGCCTGATCAGAGCCTGTCTGACAAAGTGAAGCATGCTAAAAGATCTCAAAAGGCAACAATATTTAAAGAATTTCAACAACAGATGAGAAAGTAATTGACATGTATCAGTCTGGAAACAGTTACATAGTCATTTCTCCATCCCAGGAGTGAACGGCCTACCAGTGTTCAACATCCATGTCAAGGTGAGTTCCAAGGCAAAAGCCACTTCTATCCAAAAAAAGAACACGAAGGCTCGTCTTACATTTGCCAAAAAAACATCTTGATCAAGACTGGCTGAGACAATAGTTTAACTTTTTGAAAGGTGTGTGTCCCGTTACATCTAGCATAGCCCTTAAAATTATTCAAACTTTGTATTTTTCATTTCAGAATGAGAAGAAAACATTAATATATGTCTTTGACTTGTAAAACAGCTCAGAAAGAAAAGTTGGACAAACCACTGTGGGAATACACAAGAGATGTCTCTGTCTCACATGTTTTCTCTCTCTCTCCCTCACGCACACACGGAAGCTGGCAGAAGTTCAAAGGTTTGTTCTGTCTCTCCCCTACAGCGGAGGTCACGGGCATCTCGGAAAAGTCACTTCACCAGAGAGAGAGAGAAAAGGAGGGGCCCCATCGGTATGAAGTCCAATTAAACTAATCATAACGAGCCACTGAGCATGAGGGAGATCACCTGGAATCCCCCCGCTGCCCTCCCGTTACCCCTCTTGCCCTGCTCTCTCTCTCTCTCTCCCCCCACGTTTTCTTTCTGTCATAATTACCCTGGCCAGAGTTGTGTGAAATTACCCCTCTGATCAGCTGCTGCTTCAGAAACCTGGCTCCGAGTGCTCCACAATTGAACCCAACACATACATAAACATTATTCCCACCTTTCTCTCCTTCTTCTCTGCTCTCGCCCATCGCGCCATCTTTTATTTCTCTTACAAGGACGAATACAGGCAGAAGGACAGATGAGGAAAACCTAATGTATGGTGTGTTTGTGTGTGTGTGTGTGTAAGAGCACATAGTGTTTTAATGATTGCTCATTAATTACTCATTACAGATAGTGGCTGTGTGTGTGTGTGTGTGTGTGTGTGTGTGTGTGTGTGTGTATGTGTGTGTGTACATGTGGTGTCAGACTTCCACCCCTAATAGATTGTGAAGGCCACCTACCTACAGCCATCAGGACCAGAACGAAACCATCATTACTGTGACGCCTTTATCAAAGACCCAAAACACACACAGACACACACAGACAGACAGACACAGACAGACACAGACAGACAGACAGACAGACAGACAGACAGACAGACACACACAGACAGACAGACAGACAGACAGACACACACAGACAGACAGACAGACACACACAGACAGACAGACAGACAGACACACACACAGACAGACAGACAGACACACACAGACAGACAGACAGACACACACAGACAGACACAGACAGACAGACAGACACAGACAGACACACACAGACAGACAGACACACACAGACACACACACACAGACAGACACACACACAGACAGACACACACACAGACAGACAGACACACACACACAGACAGACAGACACACACAGACGCGCGCGCGCGCACACACACACACACACACACACACACACACACACACACACACACACACACACATGAGAACCGAAGAACAGAAGGGGTGAACTTAGATCAAAGGCAGAAGCTTCATGCTGGATGCTGGAACCAAATTAGCATGGCATGCTGGAAAACGGCTGACAGACACACACACGCTGTTGATGAGAGGGGAGGGATTAGTGACGCGACCAGTGAAACACACCAGCAGTCACAGACAAAGACACAGACTAAAAACTAGGGTTGGGTATCGTTTGGGGTTTTTTCGATACGGTGCCAAATCGATACTTTTAAAACCGGGTACCGGTGCCAAAACGGTGCCTGAACCGATACTTTGCAAAAGCCACAAAATGATGGTGGATGCCATCAAGAATACATTTTTATTGAACAAAAAATTGAATGCTTAAATTGAATAATATATTAAAAGATTAAGTACTAGCGGGAAAGCCATAATTATAAACAGAACCCATGTTACATTAGTATTTTACAAATCGTTTGACCATTTTTTAGCATGAATGTAAGATTTGCATTTTGCAGTTAACATTACATTACCCTACAACTAACCTGTGGAAAGGCTGCTGTCGTCATCATAATCGATGGACTCCTTTTTGCTACGGTTGGTATGACTAGGGCTGGAGTCGTCCACACCAATAGTGCCAGCTGTTGTCTGTAAGCTGTCAAACACGGCGCATCCCTCTGCTTTTAACTTTATTCCGTGTGCCCTCAAATGTTTCATTAGATTTGACAGGTTTCCCCCTTTACACGCAACTGCTGTAAAACATTTACTGCACGTCGCGCTGTCAGAATCCTTGTGAAATACAGCCACACTTTCGACCGCTTAGTTTTAGACATTTTAACGGAAGGTGTTTAATTTAGCAAGTTAAGATAGCGGTAGACCACCTGCTGCCGTCAGAGCGAGTGAAACGTTAGTTGCTGCGTTCACGCGCATCTCGGATGGTCTCATTTCCTGTTGATTTGCGCTTTAATTTTTTTTATCTAATCTAATAAACTTTTAATCTACAAAAATAAAATGGACAGTAACATTACTGCAACAATGTTTTGGTTTTGTATTATCAAAGCTTTCCGCAGTCTTCAAGATTTTTCTAATTAAGAAAATAATTTATTTTTCCGACCATTTCAGACACCCCATGAATGCAGTATTTAAATTTTTACTAACGGTCATGTGTGTTGATGAATCTAATGGTTATTACAACTGTATCATCATAGCCCCAGAGAACAAATATTTCAATCGACAGTTCAGGCATTTAAGTGGCACCGAAATTCGCGTTCTGTTTCGGTCCGGTACATACCGGTTATATAGGTACCGGTGCCGTATTGGCACCGGGTTTCGGTACCCAACCCTACTAAACAAACACACAAAAACACACGCACACAAAAACACACGCACACAAAAACACACGCACACAAAAACACACAAAAACACACGCATACAAAAACACAGAAAAACACAGAAAAACACAGAAAAACACACACGCACACAAAAACACACACACACAAAAACACACGCACACAAAAACACACGCACACAAAAACACACGCACACAAAAACACACGCACACAAAAACACACGCACACAAAAACACACGCACACAAAAACACACACACACAAAAACACACACACACAAAAACACACACACACAAAAACACACACACACACGGTGGCTCAGTGGTTAAGATTCTGAGCTAGTGATCAGATGGTTTGACTGCCCAAGTATCCTGGCTGATACCCCTAAAGCTCAACTGATCGGGTTGAAGACGATGTGGATAAAATAAAATTAAAAATAGCCATATAAGTAAATCTCACACACATTCCCAAACACGTGTAGTGTACGTCCTAATCAAACATCTCATCAGTGTTGTGAAATCAAGAAATGTGGCATCGGAATGCACTGAGAATTGTGTGAAACATGACTAAAAATGGGAACTGAAGGTAGACACTCAGGGATACACACAATTTGGCTTCTCTGTTGGGTTGCAGCTTCAGTCACTGTTAGTATTTTATACCCAGAGTTAGAACTGTCCTGTTGAGGAACTGAAGCTGTTTCAGCAAAATGGCACTTAGTAACCTAGTAACCCCTAACCCAGCGTAAGTATCTGTCCAGTGACGGAAACTTCAAAGCACTTTTTGTAAATTGCTCTGGATAAGAGTGTCTGCCAAATGACTAAATGTAATAACGCCTCCTTCACTGACAATGACGGACGCACAAGACCACGCCTCCTTCACCGATCATGACAAACACACGAGGCCGCGCCTCCTTCACTGGGACTGACCGACACACGAGGCCACGCCCCCTTCACTGGGGCTGACCGGCACACCAGGCCACGCCTCCTTGACTGGGACTGACCGACACATGAGGCCACGCCTCCTTCACTGGGACTGACCGACACATGAGGCCACGCCTCCTTCACTGGGACTGACGGACACATGAGGCCACGCCTCCATCACTGGGACTGAGACACATAAGGCCAAGCCTCCTTCACTGACAATGACACACAAGCCCACGCCTCCTCCACTGAGACTGACGGACACTGCTGAGCCTTTGATCTGTAAGGATCAGATTCTGCAGCTCTTGTGAGTTTACTCCAAAGAGAAGCACATGAGAAACCAATAACTGTAAGGAACCAGGGGTTATTTTTCCTCACTGTGCTGATACTGATGATCAGTAGATCTGAAAACCAAAAGACTGATTCAGATGACAAAAAAAAAAAAAAAGAAAAAAAAATCCTTTATTGAGCTTTATTAAGCTGTGCCGTGTCTTGTATGACACTGCTCACACTCCCCTTCCCATTATCCCCTCATCTGTCCATCTTGTCTTCCTTTACCCCTTGTAATTGAATTAAAATTGTCCTTATGCACGCTGTGTTCAGCAGGGCCGCGTCTTGCCGAGGGCCCCGCGGCATGAGATAACACCCCCCTGCTCCCCTAATCAAAACAAGACATCGCTGAATCTAATCTAAATCGCTACCAATTATCAGCGCGCCGAGGTCCACGCCAGCTTCTGATCAATGTTTTCTATTAAAAAAAGCCAAACGATCCAATATGCCAGAGCGCTAATGCAACCGAGGCTCATTAGCACCGTTGTCCTTGGGAGAGATGCGCACATGCACGGTTAATTTGCGGCTAATCTACGAAATGGCAAACTGTTTCCCCTTCACCAACTCGTAGAGGACTTATGTTAAAGAGCCAGGCGGTGGGGTGAGAACAACACTTTGAAAATCGGCGCCTTAATTTTATTTTAGAAAAATACACGCAGACGCAAAGTTTAGATCCAAGACCGGCATTACACTTTAATACTGTATCTTCTGTCTATTACTAAAAACATCCCACTACCTAATTCAAGGACGTCTCGCTTTCTCTCTCTCTCTCTCGTGCAAAGGCTTGCTTTATGATATTACATTACCACCAGAGGTGTGCGTTACTTTCCCAGCAAATGCTACGAGAATAATCAGACCATGTACACTGATGCTTTGAAAAATTTCATGATTGAGTTTTTAAGAGCTGTAAAAATTCAGTGTGTGTGTGTTTATAGAGGAGTGTAGTAAGAACTCCAACACTTTATGTATTGATCTCATATCTTTGATATTTTTATTTACACCGACCGAATAATCTGATTAGATGAGAGGCATTTGAGGAGTGACGATAATGCACGGTAACGGCACTGCGATGTTTAACTATATGCATCACTCGTCCCAGGTATTCTACAATTGTTACACTACACTAACCGTAGCATGGGTGAAAGTGGGTCTGTTCGGTCTAGAGTACTGAGGAGAGAGCAGCTGCCTGCTCACACATTTGATCATTTGAGGTCACGTCATCTAAAAAAAATATATTACTTACTTAAAATAAATTTACTTACTTACTTGTAAGTCATTCCAAATTGCTTACTAACACAAGGGTGAATTCCCAAATCCCTCTCTAACCCCTCATCACCACTTAACAAGGGATCACACGCCCTACATAGGACACTAGCTTTCCATTTGGCGCTATCTGGGATTTAACCCAGCTATATTAGTTATCATCAGCTACTAATATTAGTATATTAGTAGTATATTAGTTAGTTGCACCAGATGTGGAGGAATACGTCGTCGCGAGGCAAAATAACTGGTTAAACAAACAAACAAATTATAAATCTGTGGATAGTTAATTGTGTTTGTGGAACAGTTGTATAAAAGCAATATCACACCTGTAGGTATCACGACCGTGCTGAACAGCACTCCCTCTCTTAAGTAGAATAAAACATTTCTATTAATTTCACTCTTCAGCTTCATCTGCAATCTCTGTACACTTATAGTGTGCGTGTATAATTAATAAACACCTGCACCACCACGCTATGCATCACACGATGGGATTTAGTGACATAATATTTAAAGGTTTACTATGCAGGAATACGTTTATTTCACGTGGACGGTGTGTGTGTGTGTGCGCACCTAAGGAGGACGTTATCTTTAGTCCATTAGCAGCTACATGCTGTTCATTTTCAACTAATTACACAAACATCAGAGATAACACACAGTCAGGATGGTCTCTCACACACACACACACACACACACACACACACACACACACACACACACACACACGAGAGCCTGATCACCTTTGACTTGATGCGTAGAGAGTGTGTGTCTATCAATTATCAATGATTAACACTCCTGAGCGTGAGGGGCGTTAATTACATCAGCAACACGCTGCTCCTTAGTCATGGGGTGTTTTGCTCGAGAGCTTTGAAAATCAGACAACTGAAGATACATATGAAAAGGATTAGGTGACATTTTTCCGATCTTTAGCTGGCCGGTTTCCATCGGCCGACCCCCAGTGTCTCCTCAGACGCCTGCTCTTGTCTGACACAAGTGGAATACGATGTGGTCTTCTCCTGCTCTGGCTCATTGTCCTCTGTTTTGGCATGTTGTGCATTCTGAGATGCTTTACTGCTGACCGCGGGTGTACAGAGTAGTTACTCCGGTTACTGTAGCCTTCCTGTGAGTTTCATTCTGCAAAATTGCTGTTAACTTTTTTGCCAATTTTCTTTTCATATAAAAATCTCAATCAATAAAATGTTCTGACGCAATCATTAACTAAAACTCTTAATCTGTTATCTGCTACGTGATTGACTAAACGAGTAGGTCTTTCAATAACACGTACTGTATATGCATGAACGATCGAGCGATGACTCACGTCTATGATCTGCGGTGGGCGTGTGTGTGTAGGCGAGGTGGAGCTCGGGACGGTTTTGTTCCTGGCTTTCAGGGCGGCGTCTCTGCGAGCCTGCTCCAGTAGGAGGCGGGCTCTCTCCTTCAACTCCTCCTGACGAGATTGCACTTTCTGAAATGGAAAGCAGGGGGGGGAAAAAAACAAACAAACAAACAAACAAAAAAAAAAAACATGAATTTCGTTTAGCCGGGATTATATTTATGTTGTGTTGCTTGCCAGTTGTATGCGTGCTTCTGCAATTCAACATGAAACGTACTATAAATAGCTCACACTGTGATGAAGATTTATCATGACAAAAATATTCTAATCTAAGCTACAAGGCTACAAAAAAAGCAGAATTATGAAGTGCTGAGTACATATGAAGTGCTGAGTAATTATGAAGTACATTAGGAAATGTCTGGCTATTAATCAACACACATGCATATATGAAACCGTGATTATGGGTCAAACTTGGTCATATGATTCATTTGCATTAAAAAAATAAATATTGCGTTAAGATTTCTAGATAATATTAGATAATCAATATTTAATATAATTAATATTGACTTGCGTTTGTGTATATACGTTCTAGATGGTAGTTTGGATAAAACCGAAGTTGGATAAAACTCGAGCTACCTTTAAGGGGAACTATTTTTACAAGAATACATTAAATGAAAGTCACTGAAAATGACTGTGAAAGTAAAGCAGTTGGCAGGAGCTACTTTTATAGCACTTACTGAAGACCACTGAGCATCTGTGAGTATAACTACCTCGGTGTAACAGCATGTCTAATCAATGACAAAACTACACAGATTCATTAGGCAAGTTTACCATTTGAGAGATTATATTTTCACATTTGTAAACTGTTAATGTTTGAGATATTATAAAACTGCATCATCTGTTTCCACTAACCGGTTTGCTAAATGCATTTCTTTATAATTAGTTTATAATTAATTTATAATTAGTAAATATTGGGGTATTTTAAAATTTTAATTAATCATGATTAATCACAGAATACGACTGCAATTTAATTAGATAACGTTTTGAATTGATTGACAGCACGAATATTTATACATTTTTAATACATTTTAACTAAACTTAACTAAAGCGTGGTCTTGAGATTCAAGTACTGTAGTACGCATGCGCTTTGTCTGCCGAGCGTCACTTGAGCTGATGGTTGTTTCTGTCTCGCGCTGCAAGATTGTGGGTAATCGTCCGACATCAGTCTCAGTGCGCGTGCGTCACTTTATTACATTGTTTATTTTGTGTGTATTTTCATTGTGACCACATGTGTGTGCGTGTAAAGCAAAAGAAAGTGTCGTTAGAGCGGTTACTTGTTAAAGATCAAGTTTCCAGAGTGTGTCTGTTAGAGAGCAGTGTTCCCGTGCGTTTGTGTGAGTGAATGTGAGAAAGCATATTAGCATTAACTACCTAATGCTAATGCTATACAAACATGACAATTAAAAAAATATATATCTTTTTTTTTTATATATGACCAAATAATAATAATACAAAAATTTTTTGTTAGACATGTGCATGTATGTATGTGTGTGTGTATGTATGCATCTGTGTGTGTGTGTGTGTGTGTGTGTGTGTGTGTGTGTGTGTGTGTGTGTGTATGTATGTGTGTATGTATGTATGTGTGCATGTATTATGATGACTCATGTGCTTGCCTTTTCGTTGCTGGTGGACGCAGGAAGAGGCGCAGTATCCTGAAAGATAAACATCAGACAAATAGGTGAGACATAGGAGATGTTCAGGGTTTTGCCGTGTTGTTACTGGTTTAATTTATTAAACAGTGTAATTCGTTAAGCTCTGACGATGAAGCACATTTCACTGACGCACCTCTGCTAAGGTCTTTTATGGTTTCTGGTTATGACAAGCGCAAAAAATTAATGTGTATGTGTTTGTGTGCTAAAGACAGATGCAATATGAGGAAGTCCAGGTGTACAAGGGTGTGTAGTCATAAAAGCTGAGTATGTTTATGGATGGAAGAGGGAATAGTTTGCATATCAGGACTGAAGACGAACTAAACTTCCTTACATTTCTGTTTTATTTTGATTATGTTAGAAAGTACTAGAATAGCTGTTTATCATATAAATGCTGCGTTCTAACTGCAGGTGTTTCTAAGCCTTTGGATGAATCAGATTTGACCATGAATCAAGTGTACCAATAATTTTAAATATTTTTTCCCCCGCAGACCCTCAAGTTGTGGAAATGATCAGCTCTGCCGTACATGTTGATTCGGGTTACAATCTGGCAAGTGTAAAGGTCAAAGTATGAGAACGTTCCCTGAGCTCATGTGGGCGGAGTCATCCTGTGGGGGGGGGGGGGGGGAGGGGGGGTCAGACCACGCTCAGCAAGAGAGAAACATTTCACCACAGAATAAAGTCGATCGCTGAGAAGTACTTTGTATTGATCTGCGGTGACGAAGGGAAGCCGAACCACGTTAGCAAAAATAAATAAATGCCCCCGGAGCTGCAGTTTTTTCCTTTAAATTGTCACTCGTCTGTATGTGTATATGTGTATATGTGTGTGTGTGAGAGTGTGTGTGTGTGTGTGTGTGTGTGTGTGTGTGTGTGTGTGAGGGAGATAAATAAGGGTATGAAGCAGGAGGCTGTAGAGATGAGGCGAGGCTATGGAGCGTGGCGAGCTGCAGGCGGGAGGAATATTGCGCAGGCTGCATTAATCACACGTCAGCCCCGTGATGACAAAAAGCCAATCACACTTAGTATGAGACGAAGTGACAGAGGGGGAACGGGCGGTGTGATAGCACAAACAGCTTACAGCTGCACGACCCAACAAGGGGAAGCAGGGGAAAGAAGAAGAAGAAGAAGAAGAAAAAAAAGAAAACGCTAAGGTGGGTTGAGGATGTGCTTGCATATGTATACTAATGTGGAGTCGTTCTGTGTGTGCATGTGTACGCACACGTTTCCTCACATGCATAGGGTGGAAATTTATTCATCTGACATTTTTACATGCGTGTGTGATTTACATATATAGTTCTATGTGTTTTCTTCCATGAGTGCAAAAAAAAACAAACAAAAAAAAACACAACTGTATACATCTGTTGGACAAAAAAAAAAAAAATGGGATAGAAAATATAGACTGAAGAAGCAGCTACATTTTGTGCCATTTCACAACCTTCTCTATCAAATGCAATATAATCAAGCATCATGGAGATAAATGCTTAAAATGCTACAAATCGACCAATCACAGAATAGCATGAGACAAAGCGCAGGAATGAGCAGCGTGTTGTACCCAGTCCACTGAAGGTTACTTGAGGACAAGTTATTAATGATGGGAATCACCAGGAACTACCCGAGACCATCACGATACCTACGTAGGTGCTGATTCGCTTCGTTGCGATTCTTTAAGTATCTTGAGTTTATAAATATCCCAATTCGATATATATTTTTTAATCTGATACTTTTTTTTTTTACTGATTTTGTTACAATTCTAAACAAACGTAGGAAATAATTTATTCCTACCACACAGGATGATGTGCTGCCTGCTAATGTGGGAATAGTTTAGAGTGCACCACCTGCAGGATCATGGAGGAACTATGGTTGGACCTCAGACCCTTTAGGGCAAGAACATTTTGGACTTTTTAAAGGTGAATGCATCAATCTGAACATATTCTATTTGAATGTTGACTATTAACTCACTCGTTGCTCGGATGCTTAAAATATTTAGACTGGTGGTAAATTTAACAGATGACTAAGCTACAGTATCTAGATATAACGTTACCTACAGAGTACATTTACTTTTGACGACAAACAAGTAGTATAAATGAGGAAACTCACAGCCAATGTTGTTGCCGGTGAATACTGTGCCGTGTGTGCGTGTGTGTAACGTCTGTATGCTTGTCTAACAGATGTGCACTTACACCTGTGTGCTTTTTGACAGGTAAGTGTTAAACAGTGTATGTATACTTGAACAACAGCTGTGCGTTTTACCCTTGTTTATGTTTGTTTTTGATTCTTTGTTTGATTTTTGGAATTTAAACTTTTTACAGTTTATACTGTGCACCTGATACACATACACAAGATTGCAGGTATTGCAATCTGACTATAGAGAGTCAAAAACAACGCTCCATGAGGAAACAAGAAAAACCTTGAGAAAGAAAAGCGAGAAAACCTTGAAAGACTCCAGAAGTAAGCCGTGTCCTGGCGGATGGAGGGATTCGGGCAGGAGAGCCAAGTGAGTGTTCACCTGGTTGTGTTTGTTGGGCACGTCCGTATGGTTGGTCTGTAACGAGCTGCTCTGTTTCGTTGTGATCTCCACTTCGTTCTGATTAACACTCCTCTTCTTGTTCGCGTCTGCGTCTCGGTTGTAGCTGAAGCCGACTGTGCGCACGTGTGAAACGGGGGCCTGCGGTTGCGCTCCTCCCTCTGAAGGCACCCTCTCTTTCTCCTTCTCTCTTTCCCTCCCTGCATCAACCACGTCCTCTTTCACCTCCGACGACGTGTCGATTCTGGAGGAATCGAGGTTCATATTGATCGCCGCTGAGGACGGGCGAGGAGGGGTTTCTGACAACCCGGTGTCTTCTGGCTCCTCCCCTTCCTCATCTGGCTGGGGTTTTTGTGTCTGGTTGTGAAGCTCGGCGTAGAAGGTGTCGTGAGCCACGGAGCTCTCCGTGTCGGTGTGGAAGTCGCCCACTTTGTAGGTGCTGCGGCCGGCCTGGGCCTCGATCTGCAACACGCTCAGCTCCTGCCCGCTGAAGTGAGCGCGGATCTGGTACAGGTACGTCATCACCGTCAGCTTGTCTGGGATCGCCAGAAGAACCATGTCGGCCGGCTCCAGCAGCCGAGAGATGCCCAGGCTGGCGAAGCCATCATAGGCCTGCAAAACACACACACACACACACACACACACACACACAACATAAAATGTAGAGTGCAAGTGACTGAGATTAATGACACACACGTTACCTTCAGGAGGTGAACAAAACATTTTGAGATGTCATTCTCAAAAAGAGACGATCAACATTTATGGGTACAAACTGAACTATTTAAGCCAAGTTTGTATTGTGATGTATATGTATAAACATAAAAAGTTAAATATCACACACGAAAAAAAATATTAATATAGAATGGTCAATGTTAAGATGCATAAAAGTATTTACTTAAAAAAAAGATCTGGATAAATATGTAAATACTGTATGCAGTACATGACTGAAAGGTCACAACATGATCTTTTCCCACTTCAGTAAGAACACTCCTACAGGTTTTCTTATTGTCATGTTTGCCTGCAATATTTTCTAATAAACCTTTGTATTTCAATTTCACCAGAATAAAAACAAATTATTTATTTAAACCACTGTGAATCTGATAAAAGCACAGAGTTGTGCAAGAAACCTGAACATTCCCTTTGTAATAAACAAGGCCTTTCCCTGCATTAACCACAAGTGTCATTATCTAACAGCGTGTATAACTTGGGGTAAAGTAAAATCTACCTCTACTGCTGAGAGTCCTGAGATTCCAGAAGGCCGCTGTACTACAGAGAGTTTTTTCCCCCCATACATTTATCAGATCTGCTACAGTAATTTACTATGGGTGTTCAAGTCAAACAGGGACTTTCATGACATTTCTAGTGAATAAGTGCATACAACCGATTGACATTTACAAAAGATTTCAAGCAGAGCGATGAGACTCTTACATCTGAATTGTGCAACCATTTTAAAGAATGACAATCCCGGCCGAGATGGCTCGGAAACCCACTGATGTCGTTCCCATGAATATCAGTTCGGGCCATTAAAGAAGTTCCTGGGACGAACAGAGTTTCAGATATGAAGTAAACAGTCTGATCATGGCTTCGGCGTGCTGAGAGAACTTTGTACCTTGATGGAATCCAAGCACTAGAGAAACTCTGGGAGAAGTAGAGTTTTTGTTCTCATAACTGTTCTCTGTTATTCTACACAATCAAAAGTCCCGCTTTGATTTGAACGGCCCGTGTTTTTGGTCTTGGGTTCAGTCCAGTGAAACACATTGGTGGGTTTGCACTCAGACCACAGTTTACCAGCTGACAGCTCCTCCCTGGTGTGGCGCATAAGGCACAGAGGGAGGGGGGGGGGTAAATATTGGGCATGGATATTAAATAAGTGTAGGTTGTAGGGTGTCTGGCAGAGTGCATGACTAGATTTGGAACAAGACAAGCAGAGATCGGTGGGCGGCAGAAGGCCGAGACAGCTAATGTCAAGGATGGTTCTCTCTGATAAGAGCTCGATATGAAGAAACACTAAACTAATCCCTCCTCAGTCTTATCGTATACACACATCTCTCTCTCTCTCTACACACACTTCTACATTCTAGCCTGTCTGTGTCTATCAAGTGTAATTACACTGATTTGTCCTGATGTGAAATACAGACAGATAATCAAATGGGGGGGGGGGGGGCCACTCTCAATCCCTGATCAGGTGATAGAGAAGGAGTGATGAAGAGAAAGACAGATTGAAAGAAACCGGGGTGATAGAAAGAGAAGGAAATCACTTTAGTCAACTTGTTTGGACAGAGAAATGCTTTAAATTGCTTGTCTTTTTGTCCCCTCTCTTGCTTTATCAAGTCTTGTATCGGCATCGCGGTTAATTCCAGGTTGCTGACAAGAGACGGGCATTGTCTCCGCATTTTTCTCCTGCTTTTCCGTCAGAGTTTATCAGGCTTCTCTCTCCAGTGGTGTGTTTGGTTGTGTGTGTGGGTGTTTGAGCAATCAAAACTAAGCTCCTTCTCAATTTGAAATTAATTACAACTTTCTCCTTTCCCCTCTGATCAGGACGCATGTCCTTTGTGGATGGGAGGAAAGAGGAACAAAGAGAGAGACTGGGAAAGAGGCCTGTAGCTGTAGGCTTCTGTTTTGGTTTGCTTATTAAAGGGTAAAATATATCAAATAAAACACACAGTACCAGCCAAAAGTTTGTACACACCTTCTAATTCAATGTTTTTCATTTAGTATTTTTTTCCTACAATCTAAACCAATACTGGAGATTTCAAATCTACGAAATAACACATGAATTGGGTAATTAAGTAACAAGTCCAGTTATTTTAAGACGTGCAGATCAACTGTTCTAGATTAGTTCTTCCAAGAACATTATTGTGTCAAGTGCATTTTGCAAAACCCATCAAACTCCATGATGAAACTGACCCTCATGAAGACCTTCACAAGAAAGCAAGACCAAAATGTTACCTCTTAGAGTTACCAACCTCAGAAATCACCAATTAAAAGTAAACAGCACCTCAGATTATAGCCGTAAGGATTTACAGAGCAGAAGTAGCAGATGCATCTCAATATCAACTGTTCAAAGGAGATTGTTGTATATTTTGGACGCCTTTAGGATTGTTTTAGAGTGTAGAAAGAAATAAAAATCAGTAATGTCGTCATTTAATTTAATTTAATACTTCATCTTTCAATCACACTTACTTTTATACCTCTCAATTACGCTTTGAATATTTTATGCAATTTATATATATTATTTATTTATTTATTTATTTCTATTTCATTCGTAACCTTGTAACTTTATAAATTCCATCCTATTTTTTTAAAATCATTTTTATTTCATCTTATTTTGTTATTGGAAAGCGTTAATTGTTTTCAATTTGTATGCAATTTTCCTTTATAGTAGCAAAATCATTCTTTTTAACAGGTAATTCTATTCTATTCTCTCTTTCCATTTTACATCATGGACAGTCGTATAAGAATTTCACTACGTTTCACCCTGTGCATGGTTATGTACATGACAAAATATGAATTTTAATGTGTACCTGGAATTCTGAATTTTTTCTTTTTATTTATAAATAATTTCTCACACTCATTTTGCTAATTTTCTTTTCGATTCTGTTAAGCTGCTTTGGCACAATGCCCAATGTTATAATTTCTATACAAATAAAACTTAACTGAATTGAATTAGAAGGTGCATCCAAACGCTTTAACGGTACTAAGTATACAAAACACAAAAACCACCAAAAACACAAGCAAGCAAACAAACAAAAACCCTCCACTCATCGGGTATAAACTTGGTGCTATAAGGGAATGTGTGATTTTGGGACTTGACCTATAAGGGAATGTGTGAGGGAATAGCTGTAGGGAATAGCTGTAAGGGAATAGCTGTAAGGGAATAGCGGTGTAAACTGCTGAAACATATCGTCAAGTTTAAAACGCTTGTAGGGGTAAAGGTTCTTCTTCAGCGTTAGTTAGCAGGCAGCTTATTGTCTGCTTCAACAACCGGTGAATAAACAGACGCACATTTTTTCTGGCCCTGAGCCATCGCTTATTTCGAACCCCGGTGTGAATGGTATTGATTTTATAAAACAGTTCTACAAACACAATATTAATATTGAGTTACTGACGATTCAGGCATATTACGAACAAATGACTGGTTTATTTTTGCTTAACTAAAAACGTATGATTCCAATCCAGATTGTAAGCTTGACTAGAGATCTGATAATAACAAGGACTGCAGTCAAGCAGAACCCTGAAATAGGCTACCATGTTAATATATTCGCACACACACACACACACACACACACACACACACACACACACACACACAATGCAAGAGTGTGTGCATTTTGTTTATGAATGACATTGTTGAATGACTGACAGGCATCCATCACGACCAATCACACACATGTCCAGAGGCTTTCCTCCCTTCCTGCAAGGTTACACAGAAACGTAAGAGAGCAAGCACACACACACACACACACACACACACACACACACACACACACACACACACACACACACACACACACTCTCTCTCTCTCTCTCTCTCTCTTAGAGGGAGAGTGAGGATCATGTGTCATGGGAAATTAGTTAAACTTACACTCTCTCATTACACAAAACACAGATGAATGGGAATGGGAATAAAATACTCATAACTAAGCCATTCTGTGTGTGTGTGTGTGTGTGTGTGTGTGTGTGTGTGTGTGTGT
>JAAGKR010011634.1:0-18806 GCA_011419295.1 Clarias macrocephalus
GAGAGACAGAGAGACAGAGAGAGACAGAGAGAGAGAGAGAGAGAGAGAGAGAGAGAGAGAGAGAGAGAGAGAGACAGAGAGAGAGAGAGAGAGAGAGAGAGAGAGAGAGAGAGAGAGAGAGAGAGAGAGAGAGTGAGACAGAGAGAGAGAGAGAGAGAGAGAGAGACAGAGAGAGAGAGAGAGACAGAGAGCACCGAATGAGGAAAGAAAAAAAAAGTGTAGCATATACAGTATATGTGTAGAGTGGAGGTGCTTTATAAATTCTTTACAATGCTGGTTCAGGAGAGCAGCGTAATGTTGAAAGAAAGTTCTAGAGTAGGCCATTAGGGGCTTTGCTCCACACAAGTCCATTACGCTATTCATTTCCTGTTGAGATAAATGATCCTGCTTACTCACTGTTCAGCTCAGCAGTGTAGATATGATTAACAGCCGTGCTACACCGTGTGTGAGAGCCTCACCTGGCTCCTCGTTACAGATAACGTACTGCACCGTTCGACTATAACGAGCATACGTCCAATCCGTTCATCGACCGTGAATAATGGCAATGAAAACAATTAATATGAATATCCATTTTATCAGGTTTAAGACGTACAACTGTTATTGTGTCGATCCAAGCTCCACCGTTTCACAGACTCCCAACCATGGCCAACCAGGACTGCGTGTCCCATCATGTATATGTGCCCGAGTTCACCTGATCCAGAAGACTCTCTCAATACTTTTGGTTAGTTAATAAAGTCAGAACTCTAGATAGAACTGATCTACCAGTGTCGCATCAATCTACCGAACAGCAAAGACAATAAAAAGAACATTATTCCGTTCTTCAACAAAAGAATGAACAATTCCTTGCAAGCGGTGAGCTGTAAGACAATACAGACATTGTTATTCTCTTCAGTGCAGCAAGAAATCAATAGAACAAATCTTTAAATATTTCCATTTCTTGATTTCCCTATTGTCATATTGATGTCTAGAGTTGGGCGTGTTAACCAAACCAAAGAAGAAGAGAAACTATTGTTCAGAGCCGGAGGGGGGGGGGGGGGGCAACAACAAAATAAATCTACGCCTTTAACCAATAATAATAAAAAAAAAAAAAAAAAAAAAAACTGCAAATAACAATGGTTTGAATAAGTCCTTTAACAATTACATGTTATGTTCTCCAGGAAGCCAGAGACGTTCTGAGCAACAGACAGCAAGAGTTTATTCTACAATGACTTCCATTTATACGCTGACAGAAAACGAGAAGACAAAGACACAGCAACTGGCGCAGAAGAGAGTTCAGGGTGTATCAATCAGAGTTCATGTCAGTTCATGTCAGTGGGAGATGATCAAGTATGCAGAGGAAGAAAAATACAGAAAAGACAAAGCAATACAATTATGCAGCAGAAGAAGAAGAAAGAAAAACAATATGAATACAAAGACAAACATGAAGGAAAAGACGATGATGAGGATGAAACTGTCGAAGAAGCAGATAAATGAAGATAAGAAGCCAAAAAAAAAAAGGATGGTATGAAATAGAAAGAAGAAGATGAAAAAAATATGGGGCAGAAGGAGGAAGATGATGAAAGAAGATGATGGAGAAGATGTACATGAGAACAATAAGGATAAAATTCAATGTACTGATGCAATAATTATTCAGGAAATAAAAATAAATAAATAAATGTGGTAGTGTTTCTGATGGCTTCTGATGTTTGCATGACAACTAAACATGATGTTCATGATGATCATTGATCCTCAGCAAGCACGTTATCATCGGCAGCGGTGGTGAGTCTGAACCTTTATACAGAATCACTGACGATGAGATGAGAACGCACTCATTAAGTGGAGAACCTTGTGGAAACCCACATGAATGTGATGAGAACTTGATGGAACCAGGGACCCCAAAGCTTTGAGGCAGAGATGATATTTAGCCACAGCAATGCTACCTCAGATAGCGGAGCCACCTAGTGGATTTCAAACTATTGTAAGAACGTGCACAAAATTTTATTTCTAGTGGTACTTTTAAACATTACATCTTGTTTGCATGTGTGCATAAGCAGTCCTTAACCAATTACTATTATTATGAAAGATTCTGAAAATCCCAGAGATGCTTTGGTAATAAACATGCTACTCCACCTCCTCATTTAAAACTAATCCAGTCTCAACAGGGCTTTTGTTGGCTCCTTAGTCCAATAAAGCATTATTCAGTTCTTTGTTGCCTACTGAAAGATAAAGATGATTTACGGCTGTGCTTTGAACTTTGCACATATTTGAAGCTCATCAGCGTCTTGTCTCTTCCCTGATAGCTATATCAGTACCTGAAAGAGCGTGGTTGAAAAGGTGTTTCGCTGATTATTGTTCCCTGTTAAGATCCCATTCTGTGAGAGACGGCTACTGAGTGATGATGCTCCAAATCCACTCGGACAATCACAGCCGGGCTCTGAGTGAATCTTTTGTCTCCTCTCGCCTCCGCCAGGCACTTGCTGAAAAAACCTCCCCCAGCGCTGACTTGATGCTGAAAAGCTCTCCGTGTCTCTCCAGGTTTAATATCCACAGGCGTTTCGATCTCTAGCTACAGAATGGTCTCTTTTGTGCTTTGACAGAACGATGGATGACAGCGTGGTAAATCAATGGGCCGAACCATCCATTAACTCTGGAAATGCCACCTTTACACAGATAAAAGAATTTCAGCTGGCAGGAATCCACAAGGTTTATATAAAGAGCCTACCGGGACCAGAGTGTGGCTTTTGAACCTGGCAGCCTGTAAGAATCTGAAGACAGCTAACAAATCATTAATTTAAGTTATGGGGATGAATCACTTGTAAATTATATTTTAGGCAAATACCTGAAAATAATTTTTCTTTATAATGCAGTGCCGGTGACACGATGGTTTTAGTGGTTATAGCCCTGTCACCTCGTACCTCCAGGGTTTTCAAAGTCAATCTTATCTCTGGTCTGTTTGCATGGAGCTTGCAGGTTTTCCCCAGGTTTGCTCTGAGTACTCCAGTTTCCTCCCTTAGACATGCGCTGTAGACTAATTTATCTCCAAATTGACTGAAGGATAGGCTCCCAGGAAACTGCGTAATTGCCCAATTTCTGAGTTTCTAGAAAATTAAGAATTGCAAATGTAATTGCTTCGGTTTCTAAGTTTCTAAGATGTCGCCTTGTACACTCAGACGAGGTTGTATTTTTATTTATTCATCTGCTTCATTGTTTGTTTGTTTGTTTCTTCCTTTCTTTTCCAGATAGGTGCGGTCTGAGCTCAGATTAAAGCTGAATGCCACTAATAAGAAAAGAAAGAAGAAAAACAGATACTGTCACAAGCAATCATACATCACAGCAAGCAAAACTTGGTATCCCAGGGAGCAATGCAGTTAAAGCCAAAATCAATACCCTCTATTATGTTTTCCTCATAATGTTCGGTGATAATACGCAGGAGGAATCGATTCCTATGCATTTAATTTTCCTAATGAGCCTCCAGATGCTGCATAACAGATTAATTGAAAATGAGCTTTTAAAAAGAAATATCAAAAACCTGCCGTCTGATTTTAACCAGGGTTACTTTGATCACTTAATGCACTTTAGGAGATTTAACATTATTAGAGTAAATCGTTACTGACTGGAAGTAATCTCTAGGATCGTCAGGGTTATCAGCTTTCTGAGCTACGAATGGAAGTATGGGATTATGTCGAAGAGTCGTGACTACAAGACAAACCACAGTGAGGCAGTTAACACCTCAAAGTTCACTAAAACCAGGAACGTCCCATCAAAGTAAGACACTGGATCTCTAATGTCTCATTGGTGAGGTTGAAGATTTAATCAAGGAATTAAATTACTACAGTAAGGTCCCGTTATCATGGGAACCAAAAAACATTTTGAGCAAGCATTGGTGCACCAGAGGCGATGCTTGTCAGCAGGCAACTGCTCGGGGCCCCAGGCCAGTTGGAGGCCCCCGGAGTGCTTATTATTTATAATTAATAAGATAATTGAACAAGCATATTTTAAATGTAAAAGCCAATAAACATTACAATTACTCAACCTTCGTCCCGTCAGTAGAGCCACCACCAACTATGACAGCATAGCCTTTACTGGATAATGTTATGGTCAACCCAAACCATTGTTATTTCAGCACAGTTGTTTAGCAACACCATGTTTATTAGCACATGTTACGTAGTACTTAATCTAAAATCAAGTGTCAACAAGTATCGGCATATATATAGAAAACTATTTATATTGTTTCAATAAATAATATATGTTTCCATAAACAAACAAGTATTTATGTATTTTAACAAGATGTAAATTATCGACTACAGCACATCCTGTGTTAGCAAATAACATCGATTAGTCCAGTTTGCACAATAGTCAGCTGGCTCAGGCTCTTTTATTTACATTTCAGAACATTTCAAGCAGTTTGTCAATCTAGGGAGAACTATCGACCATCATTTCAGTTCCTCTTCTACTGGGCCGACAGTTAGCTCTTTACAGTAGCAACACTGAGTTAAACTTGAGCATGAGAATTATTGCTTCAATTAATCCTTAAAGTATGAGGGAGTTGATATGAAACAAAGCATATTTGTCTCCCTAACAGGCAAATGCTCCATTTAATGAAAAATAAATAAATAGCATTGCGTGCTGAGGTACTGTAAGCTTTGCTAATTGTTGCTAAGTGATTTCCTTGCTAAGCCAGGTTAGACTAGCATTGGTTCCAGTAACATAATTGGCTAGGCATTGAGGAAAATCATAATTTCCTTTGCCTAAGTTTATTGGGCTAATTAGCACTATTTAGCTTTGGTAGGTTTGGCTCACCCGGTTAGCATCTGATCTATGAATGAATGAATGAATGAATGAATGTAAGCTGCCTATGAAAGTGAACTCCACGCGAATGAGACTGAATGAGCTGAATGAGACTCCTCCCAAACTGAAGCAGCTAAAAACAGTAATTTATTCTCCTTCATGTAATACATCATGCGTAGTTTCTT
Source organism: Clarias macrocephalus (assembly GCA_011419295.1). Taxonomy (NCBI): domain Eukaryota; kingdom Metazoa; phylum Chordata; class Actinopteri; order Siluriformes; family Clariidae; genus Clarias; species Clarias macrocephalus. The sequence continues at coordinate 4,953 of JAAGKR010011634.1, forward strand.
TCTCACTTAAGGCTCTGAAGCTGTAGTTGAACAGCAGGAAGCTGAATCACGCTGGATTCATCTCCACTCAACTTAAGAGCACCAATGCCTGATGCACTTCCTGTGAGAATTAGCATATAAATAAGTGCCGTGCTTATCGAGACTCTTTAAGAGGCATCCTGCTTTTGACAAAAAAGTGTCTCCTGCACTGATTGCTTTTTAAACCAATGACATTCGTTACGCTGTATTTTTTCCATCAGAGATTTTTTTTTTTTTTTAAGTATTGTAGGGTCAGTAATACTTTCAGTGGCAATGGTTTCATACCCATAACGCTATAGGAATGCAACCCTGCCTTTTTTTTTTTTTTTTTTTTTTTTTTTGACAGCAGAGGTTAAAAAGGTATATATAAAAAAAAAAAGTGATATAAAATAACTTTGTTTTTTGTTTTAACCTGAATTGGATTGCAAGGTGTAAGACTGAAATAAATAAGTTAAAAAAACATACAAATAGATCACTGCAAATATTTCAACTGTAAATACGATTAATAATGTGTAAATTTAATTACTAAAAATGGGAATTGTTGGCTATAATTTAGATTTTCCCATTTATAAGTACATAAACACAACAACAAGCATATACAAATAAGAAAAAAAACGTGTGTGTGTGTGTGTGTGTGTGTGTGTGTGTGTGTGTGTTAGTTATAGTTAGTTATGTGACATTAATAAAGTTATTTAAAAATGTGAAAATATTTGACAATAGACTGTTATTGTATGTATTTTCATAATTATTTTCATAAATTTCATAATATGTATTTTTCATCAATATTTTTTCAGCTATTATTCATTCACATTTTTGCATATAAAAATATTTTTATAATTTAATTTAATAAAATAAACTATTAAAAAAATTATTACTGTATAATTACAAAAAAAAATAATACAGAATTAAATTTAAGTAAAAAAAACTGGGAATCAATATTAATTATTATAACATGTAATAATGTTTTGGTGAGTTTAAATAAAACCATATAATGTATTGCTGTAAATGTAAGAATATTAAGTTATATTCTTAAACTTAATTCTAAAACCTTACCTCTACATTCAAAATATTTACATTAAAAATAATAATAATGGAAATAAACCTATGAGAGAGAGAGAGAGAGAGAGAGAGAGAGAGAGAGAGAGAGAGAGAGAAGTATGCTTAACAAGCATGTTCCAATTTGCAAAGCAATTAAAATCCCTGGACCATTCATTACCTCTTCAATGGATTACCCATAATTCCATAGTCATATAAGCAGCAGAACTAAGCATGTCAGGAAATAGAGTTGTCCCCATTTATCCAGGATTTGCACTGGAACTTATTTAACAGTATTAAACGTGTTGGCCGGGTGCTAATCCTGGCAGTTTTGTGCTACGGCGGTGAACTACAGGGACTGACACGCTTCGTTTTTTACTCGAGAGCATGTGTAATATAATGTCACAATTTTATACATGGCTCAGCTCATAGAAGTGCCGAAATAGAAAATGTCAGCCAATAGGTATTCATGAATGACCTAAAATCCGGTCAACAACGACAACTGAAAATCTGGTCCTCATAAAGCTGCTGTGATCTCACAGTAGATGACGTCCCCACAAATACCCATTTACTGGAAAAACCTGTGGTACTTTTCTAATGGTCCTCAGAGACCTCAGCCAGGTACTTAGTGTGTGTGTGTGTGTGTGTGTGTGTGTGTGTGTGTGTGTGTTCTTTGATTGGTTTGGACAGGGCACAATGGCCTGAACCACACAATGTGAAAGAAATGTTGAAGTCTTATATCACTGATTTATCATACTATCTCAATATTTCAGTTTACATCGAGTTATGCCATAAATTCAGCTTGTTATTAGGATAATTTATTAAAACTTATTGAAATTAAATTAAATTATTTTACATATTTTTATAAATTTTTTATTATTCCAACATATTGTCCCACTATTTTTAAATAATTAAATAATTCAACAAATTCAATAAATAAAAAAAATTCTCATTAACTTTTTTTTTGTTTTGTTATTATTTCATTACCTTTTTTTGTAGAGTAATTATACCATTATACAAGTTATTTTGGGTTTTTAAATATTTAAACATAGTGTTGTATTTAGGGCATGTCATTATCTGGGATTGATTCGTTTATTGGCTATTGGCATGTAATTCCACAAAAGAAATGGCTGCCCTACTGATTATCTTAAAAATTAGATATTAGGAAAAAGAACTCTTAAGCTGACTATCAGTAAATTAGTCTGTTCTGAATTAAAATGTTGGGACAATTCTGAGGTATTTAGATAAAGTCTAAGATATAAAATCAAAGCATTTTGTCTTGAAATAATAAGCTCTTACTTTTCTCTTTCTTTCCTGGAATACTGTAGTTTAGGAATTTTGTGATTTGAAAATAAAGCACATATTATGGACCTAATTTGGCCAGCCTTATCAAATCATAAAATAACATTTACACCTGATTTTTAAAGAAATTTTATACATTTTCTTTAGTTGAAAACCTCTGGTGTGACATTAGTCTTAAAAATAATATTCTGATGCTGCAAGTGAATATTTCACGGCCTAAATTACGATGTTTCGAGATTCCAAAGTCATGCTCTGAAGTTGATGTAGAACATCAGACTGAATTCACGGCCTCCAGTTAATTATTTGGTGGAATGGCTTAAAACATTTATTCACTTTGAGAATTTATTGAAGGTGACTTGGGATAATGGTATATTCATGTTACAAAGCCACTGACTCGTTTGCCTCTGACTCGTGTCCTGTACCGCGTCTCGCTCATTTCGAAATAGTTCTCTTGAGTTATGTGCGCCATGACCATGAAATTGATCTTGAGAAACTTTACTCGTGGCATTAATATATAAATTTGTGGCTGCACCTTGTTAAAATGTAAACGCTATGTCACTTCGGCAGCTCTGTATGTTTATGCAAAAAAAAAAAAAAAAAAAGATTCTGCCTCAAGCAATGTTTAACACATTTGGGAGCCGTGCAGTTGTTCCATTTAAAGCTGCGGAAAACGGTGCATTTTCTAAAAAAAAAAAAACAAAAAAAAAAAAACCTTCAATTCTGAAGATTGCAGAGCACGACCGGGCTGAAGTTCCCCCTTGAGCAAAATGTATGAGGTGAATTACCAGAGCCAATAGAAATAATTTAATGCAAAATGTAACAAAGCCCTGCACACTAAGCAAGATAAAAATAAAACCACAGAAAGTATACCTTATGTCATCTCCTACGGTACATACCAAGGCCTCTTTATCCCTGTGGAGACTTGCTTAAAAATAGAAAGCAAGTTTGAAACCAGTTAAAGCAAGGAATAGTGAAGGCTTCAGTTTCAAGCTAAAGTTAGAGATACTGTAGAAGTTTGTGGCTTCAGATCGCAGCTCTGAGTGAGGTCATAACCACTAATGCTCCTGGGGCACGACCTTTCAAACTGGGAAGACACTGTCTGATTGATTGATTTATTGATTTATTTATTTTGCTTGTAATGTGTAGACTCATGCTAGAGGTTTAAATCAGACTTCCTGCATGTCGTTTGCCTGCAGCCTCTCTGCTCCGGTGTGCCAATCTGAGAAACCGCGCATAATGTGAGTGCTGTACACTTAAACAGACCCTGCCAAAGGGGGCTGGTTCACTGACAATTCTAATACAAGTTCTAATAACTAAAGTTCTTAGCAATTTTACCTCATATAGTTATTTTTTCTTTATACAGTATAACCAAAGCAACATGATTGAATATGATGTTGTATAAGGATGTGTCCACAAGCATGAACTTTGAAAAACAATCCAAATACTGTAGATGCTGACAAATCTGAGTGTTTACAATTCCTTATCACAGTAAATGATTTTCCACCCCAGAAGTAATTCAGTTCATGTACACACACACACACATGTATGTACAGCTCTGATACACACTTCCTCTCTCGAGAGTTGAGCAGTGCTTATGGCGTAACTGTTGACATTCTGAATGAAAATAGACAAGACAGTTTTCATGCTACACGTACAGTAGACCATGACCTCTTAAACACACAAACAAATACGTAATTAACATCTCTGAGAAAGTATCTGGACAATAAGAATGTAGTGATATAAACTCCACCCAAAAAAGATCTGACCAATGAGAATGCAGTGTGGTAAACTTCATCCAAAAAGGATGTGGCCAATGAGGATGCAACATTGATAGACCCACCTCAAAGCAGAGGGCCAATGAGAATACAGTCCTTTTACAATGCGAAAAATAAAAAAAACTACGCAGTGGAACTGGATATATAATTTTTAGTTCAGCCTGAATTGTGGAAGATCTGACAATAGTCCTGCTCACACCGGAGCACAGCCGACTAAACTTGTTGTCGGTATGAGACTCTTCTCGTACAGCAGGGCAAATGACACTAATTTGGCAAAATTTCAGGCTGAGATGACTAGAGGTGATTTATTCAGGGCTAAAATTGGGCTTGAATGCATACAATGTCCATCCAGTCTATCTATCAGTAGTTTCAGATGCCCCGCCCACAACCTTATTGCTAGTTGCTTATGCACATCTCGGGCTTCAAGATTCAGCATCCTAAAGCTTGCAATGTGCAATAGAGATTATTATGACCCGTCCAATTCTAAAATGTCGATCAATATATTATCTCAGGATTAACCAACTGTCACTGCAGGCAGACTAAACACGTCACTCCAGAGTTTGAAAGAGAAATGCGGTAGATCCCAATGTGGTGTAAATGTGGTGCGTATTAATCCAGCTCGAACAAACTGCACATTGAATAAATAACCAGTGAACCAGTAAATCCCTGCCACGTTGCAACGCTGTAGAAACTGTTCCCTTTCGAAGTTGACACGAAGGAAGTCAAGGATTAATTTCCATTAGAGACGTGTATGGCAACGTTGGAAGCCGAGATTAGAAGTAAGTGGTAGAAAATATTGCTTTCCTTAGAAGCTGCAATTAGCAGTCATTAGAGCTGCTCGTATCATTCAATAAAACTCTTATATAATGTTTAGTAACGCATCATATCCTTCTAATTATAATATCCGCATTAACCTCCAGATACTGTACGTATTACACCTATAATAGACTTTGACTTTGATGATAATTCTTCCGCTGAGTGTTTTAATCCCTGTATCACCTCAAACCAATCAGAATCTAGACTCCTGGTTTAGTCATTGTAAACCTCCCATCCCGCACAATTTATTAGCAGAGTAATAATATTTCCTGTACTTCATTTCTCCACATTGCACCATACAGCAGTGGTTTCCATGAAATAAGATTAGTTCTTTTGTGATTTACTATTTCATCGCCCACAGCTATTTCTTCCGTTATAATATACATTAAATATTATTTATCATGTACGAGCATTATTTCCTTCGGGCCCGACACCATGTAATTAGATTCGAGTCAGAATTACAATAAAGGCCCCATGAGGTAAAATATTTAGAGGAACTGCAATCAATATCATTTAAAGTGCTTCAGAAAAAAGATTAAGAATAAAAAAATAAAAAAATAAAAAAAAAGCATCCTGGAAGCATCCTGAAACTTCGTAATTACCCTGGAAAAGAAGCGCGAGAAAGATAAACGGCTCTGTGGTAGATGGACACTCAGATAGTTCTGCTATGTACATCTTTATCGGAAATAAAAAGCACCGCCTGAAATATAATCTGGTGTTAATGGATATGACGGTCGTAAAACATCATCAAAGTGAATGATGGAGCTGTGTGGATATTTAGAGACTGGATTGAGACTTTATGAGCTTTCCTCCACAGCCCGAGGCTTCTGTAACAGAGCCATCCGACATAAATAAAGTCCTCTTTACCAGAAACCATCCCTGTGCAATACGATCTAGTTCCACTCCTCCACATGGTTCCACTCTGTTGGTCTCTGATCAGGTTTCTAAGCGAAGGGTAGAGGTGTCGATACAGCCGTCATTAATCAAGTTTGATGTTTTACAGTAAGACTCCCAGAGGGCCGACATGCTGTAAGGACATCCGCCTTGGCCAAAGACAAGCTGCTCAGACTGGAACGAGCGTCCACACGGGGTTCTTGAAGTCACTTTTTTGCCACAACATGTGTTGAATTTCACTACCCTCCCGAGCGCGCGACTCTGCTGTTGTGTTTATTGCATTTTCTACTCACTGTTTCTTTTTATTAGCACTGAGAACTAGGAACGTAATGAGCAGGAAGAAGTTTGCCAAAGAATTAGACATAACCATCCTCATACAAGGATAATTTTCAGTAGTCGGGAGAAAAGTTCATGTCCTCATATAAGGCCATTCGGATTTCAAGAGGCTAAAGATGGATGTAAAGCCTTTATTTTGTCACATATACATTACAGCACAGTAAAATTCCTTCTTCGCATATCCCAGCGTAACTGGGGTCAGAGCGGAGGGTCAGCCATGGTACAGCGCCCCTGGAGCAGTTAGGGTTAAGGGCCTCGATCAAGGGCCCAACAATTGCAACCTTGGTGAGCTGGGAATCGAACCACCAATCTTCCGATCAGTAACTCGGTGCCTTAACCCTCTGAGCCACCACTGCCCCCCTGTACGGATCTACGGATGTACGGATGGATGCATTATTATGGAAATTGGGAATATTATTATTATGGAAATATAGGTGCATGGATGGAGGTCACATTTACCCCGTTACATTTACTTGAGTAGATTTGTGATGAAGAAACGCGACTCTTCCTCGGCTACATTCGGCTCCACTCGACTCGTTACTTTTCTAACCGTTTATTCCACACAATCGAATAAAATATTCTTTATTTTTGCCAGAGAAATGCAGCCAGTGGATCTACCACATGACTGTGTTTTACCAATCAGATGTAGCAACAATAATCACATGACTCTGTTTGACCAATCAGTCACAATTACAATAACCACATGAAGTCACATGACCACAAACCAACTGGCTGCATGGCGGGAAAAAAATCTTCAGCCATAGTAGACAGTGAAGGAAACATGTCGCGGTTAGTTTAGCTGCTTTATTTAATGTTGCATATAATCTTAACATATATAATTAGCAAATAAACTAGAGGCTAAAAAATAAAAGTTTCTTACGTTTGTTCTGGACACAGTTTATGGTTCAGTGAGACTCTTGTTTGTTCTAATGTTATTTTCTATCTGCTGAGTCATTTGCAGGGCGACTGAATATACAGTAAATCTTACACAGGAAACAGTTCAATTCACACACACACACACACACACACACACGTTACCTACAGTGAGGTTTTACTTCAAAAGCTTTATATTGTGGAAAAAGGGGATATTAGGAAATTTGTGTTTCTTATTCCTTAATTTGCTATTTTGTAAAGATATTTAGTTTTATTCATTTACTTAATTTTATTTCATTTATTTTATTATTTGGAAATATCTGAATTTGTACATTATTTTATCATTTTGTCTGGCTGCTTACATAATTTGTATTTAAAAAATAAATCTTAAATCTGTTACATTACGATGAAGCAGTTACTCAGTTCTTCAGTATCTTTTCAACAAATACTTTTTTACATCTATTATTTTGAAGTACAGCTACTCTTACTTGAGTAGAATTTTTGGCTACTCTACCCACCTCTGTAATTGGAACAAGTACAATAAGACTGATGGACAAATGGACAAAGTAAGGGATGCGTGGATGGATTGATGAATCATGGATTATTTGTTTAAAACGACATTCATAGTTCATTTCAAAATTAAATCCATTATGGCTGGGTGAACAAAGGACAGATGGCTGGATGTTTAACTTGATAGTGAAAGAGATGGATGGATGGATGGATGGATGGATGGATGGATGGATGGATAAATGCATAATCTGGATGAATATAGACATGAGTGTATGGACGTCTGGATTAACAGGTAGATGCATATAAAAAATGTGATCTGATACATGGACGGAGGAAGGAAAAGAGAAGAAGCTGGATGAACGGATCTGTGCATGAAATGGGTGGATGCTTGACTGGATAGATTGATGGAGGAATGGATGGATGGATATCTTACGAAACAAATGGTACGAGTGGTATTTAATTTGCTACAACTGTAAGCATAAAGATAATCAATCATTAAAGGTTCTTCAGTGTCTCTCTTTAGGAACCTTTAAAGGATTTATTCAAATTCAATTGAAATTCAAAAACACTTTATTTATCCCCAGGGGGCAATTTAAGGCTTGCAGAGTAGTACAGAAAAGACAATAAACCACAGGCATTTGAACATCAAGAGGTTTAGATGGAATGAGACGTGCAAACATCAGCGCAAACAAAATAAAATAAAATAAAACTGTTGTAATGTAAATAAATATGGAATTGATCAGTTTGTGCAAAACAATTGCAAGTAAACAACTGTATAAAATAACTGTAAAAAATATATAAGCTGTAAAAAAAAAATGGCTAATGCAACAAAACAAAACAAAAAAAGTTTTAAAAAATTAAAAAAACTAATAATGAAAATGAATGAAGGGGTGGATTAAAACATAAAATAAATAAATGAATAAATAAATAAATAAATAAATAAATAAATAAGATGGATGATACAGTAAGTGTAGGGATGACTATGTGCACAGAGAAAGATACCTGTGGGTTGGTTAATGGAGGGAGGGAAGGATGGTTGGACATCCAGTGAATAACTGCATTAAACTTCAACCACAAACTGTATTAAAACTTTCAGATCTTCAGGAGTTTCCTCAGAGGGTCGACTGAAGAACGCTTAAAGGTTCTAGCATCAGCAAACAAGCCTAATGAGCATGTTCATGACATGTCTGCTGGAGTTTGTTGTTCTTTGTGCATTTCGATATCCAGCGTATTCGTTTACAGGAATTTAATCCCAGATGTACGAACTTAAACTTTAATCCGAACAGGCGTGACGGTGGATTTATGACTCCAGCAGCTCATCGCCGCTCACCAGCACCACGCATGCAGAATTGTGTTTTTTTTTTCCCCTGACTCACTAATCCCAAATTATTTCATGTTTAACACATAAATCTTGTATCCTGCAGCTTTAGTTGTGAAGTTGAACTTCTTTTGTGTGTTTTGTGGCGTTTCAGATAAACACATTATCGTCTCTGAGGGGAAAACAGCAATACAATTCCTCCTGCACGATGCTTCTCTAATGCAGTGATTATTTCCTGGTTTTTTTCCGTAAGAACAGTATATCTTCCAGATAAATAAATGTAGCTCAGAACAAAAGCACAGAGGTGATATCCTGTTCCTGTCTCCGTAAAATTATTGTGTATTTCTTTTTCCCAAACCACTGCAGCTGGAAAAAAAAAATACAACAGAAAAGCAAACTAACGAGGGTCTGAGACAATATTATACTGTTATTACACTTTCATGAGAGCTTGATTCACCAAATCACCAAATAGTTCAATGTTTTCTGTGTGAGAAATTTACTTGTTATTCTTCTTCTTCAGTAAAAAAAAAAGAGAAAAAAGAGATGAACTCTTGCATTCTTAAGGGTTCTTTTGCTCCGCAGCACACAGACTCCCTATCAGGAAAGAACATTAGAAATCAATTTCATCCAGTCGTCAGAGCAGTCTTGTGTTATTTTTTAATTAAGAACAGATCTTTTATGTGTGTGAGTGTGAGTGTGTTAAAGAGGAGGAGTGAAGTATTATCGTCTTTACTGGAAGCCAGAACAGTGTATTACACTGTTATTTCTATTCTACCATTACAGACGTTTTTTTGTTTGTTTATCTTGTATTTATTAAAACAGCATGCTGATGTTTCGAGACACTTTCAGTATAAGTTTCTTTGACTCATAAAACGACAGAGAAGAAAGAGTTCTCAAATAAAGCAATAATAACGACAAGTTTATTATTAATTCTGTAATGTAAGTTTTTTTTTTTTTAATTATAACAGCATATGCAAACAAAAGAATCGTCTAACTTTATTTTTAAATATTGGTTTTGTGAAAATACTGCAAGTGTGGATCTGTTCGAATTGTCTCTGACTCAACTAACATCCTGAAGCTTTCAGCAGAACTATTTTAAAGATATCGTTGTATTAGTGTAAAAACATTTCCATGAGCATTTAGTAACAACAGTGTCACCAGTGTGTGTAGTTATAACAGTGTTGTTTATATGTAATTAACTTATCCTTAATTTTAAACTGTTCAGAGGTGAGAAACTGAACTCAGGGTGGCTATGGAGCTTCTGTACATCTCTGAGACGTCTGTCTTTTCTAAGAGCGGATATGTTAGTAACGTAGCAGTTAGCTAACCTAGCAGTGCGCTGTTTGCCTAGCTGTTTTTGGTCTCTGTGTTCTGATTGGCCAGTGAAATGGACTTCCACAAGGGGGCGGTCATTTAAAGCTACAGACAGTAAACCGTCACATTTGTAGCATAAGGACGTAAGGATGTCAGAATGCAGGATCTGAGTTACTAGACATGTTCTGGAGATCTCTAAGGCTTGTGTCAACCTGAAAAGGAGGATAATATACAGCATGAGCTTCAATATACACTAGAAATACAGAAACAGAAAGACAGCAATTTTGTTCCCTGGGTTGCAGGAAAAAACAACTGAGCGAAATTTCCGCTACTTAATTATCACTTTATTCATTTTCTGGACCCTGATTTCTTCTACTTGCTGATCAAAGCTCACGCCGAGTGTCCCAGAAGACCCAGTGTGTCGTGTAACTGGATTTAAATTTATCATTGACATGCTCTGATTTACATTATAGCAGCTATAAACGCTCATCTTTGAACATCATCCACGTCTCTACACGTTTTTACATCTGCTTTAAGTTGTTGACCTGTAAAGTTTATAGCTGCTTTATGTTACTGATCCTGTAAAAGTTATTATTGGCCTGAAATCTTCCTATTTAATATCGCAAGGTAAAAAATAAATAAATAAACAATAAGAGCCGTAAATGCTTGCGGTTAAATCTCGTTAGTATGGAGTGTCATCAGAGATTGACTTGACTTGGAGCAGGAGGAGACGCTCTGAGTCTCTGTATGTCACTGTCTTTCCCGTAATGCTTCACGACACTCCTCCGTCCGTCACATGATGAAATCATTTCATCACTATGTGTAAGTCGATGTAACTGTATGAAGGCAGTTCTGCAAATCTTACAAAGTGTAAATAATGAATGCGGTGATTCCAAACACGACAATAACATGATAATAACGGAGTAACACATGAGCATTCTATGATTCTTTCTTTTTCCACATCATTGATTAAAGAGTTCGGAAACAAAGTGCATTATTTAAACACATCGTTATGTTCACACTCCAGAGAATTACACACACTCGCAACTCAAACACACATTCACATTCACTCATACACACACACACACACGCAGTGAAAATCCACCTTCATCTCTGACAGCTCATACAAGCAGCCGGGCTTTGAGGTCAGTTTTAACGGCGTCTCTGCACAGCATCGTTCTGTTAAATAATCAGAAACCGGCACTGCTGGAGCGCTCGGAGCCGGGAGACACATCTGGATGAGATGGGAAAAAAACAAACAAAAAAAAAAAAAAAAAAAAAAACACAGGCTATTTTCTTGTCGTTATATGCTACTGTATTTCTATTTATTTTTCATTTAATAAAAATTACTACACAACAGGGTGCCAATATTTACAGTTTAGCCAAAGTATTTATGATTTTAAATTTCTTGCTACGGGGAGGACATGACAGTTATTTTCACCTGTTTTTGTGTCTGTCTGTTTTCAATGAATATCAATCTGTATTTTCCTTTCTCTCTTTCTTTTTGCACATTTATTTCTTTATCTTCACTTCTATTATTTTTAAGTATTCCCTTGTTTATTTATGCAACATTCATTTATTTGCTATTTATTTATTTTTAGTACTTTACTTATATTTTTCTTTCTTTCTTTTTGTCAACATTTTGTAAATATTTTATGAAATATATTTTCTTTAAATTTTTATTTGATTAATTTTAATGAATTAATTAAAATGTTATGCCTAAAAAAGACAAAAGTCTTTATTTATTCCCCCTGTATATGGGCTTTTTAAAATCTTTTTTTCTTTTATTGTTCTTTTGTTTAGTTTTTGTAAATTTTTATACATACTTTTATCATCTTTCTTTCTATGGAAAGATTTAAGTTGTTTTTATAGAATTTTTTTCTTTCTTTTCTTCTTTCTTTTTTTCTTTCTTGCTTTCTTTATATATTATTTATTTAATTATTTTTACTTCACATTTCATTTTCTTTCCTCTGTTTTCACCTTCACACCTTTAAAAATTGTGTGTGGTGGTCTTGAGTGGCTGTGCGCTCTGAGTGGGAGGGGCATCCTCTCTCTCTCTCTCTCTCCTGTCAATCATAACGACACTTTCCAATCACAATGTCTGCCGGTTCACGTACAGTATGTAGAAGAGGGCCGATATCTCTTTCCACACAGTTCCATTTATTGTATAATTTTGTGTATAATATCGCAGTAATACATCATTAGATTTGTAAATACAGCCTCACCTCCCATCTCCACTCTTCTGCTTCACCTGCGCTCGAAACTCCAGTTGTACAGGAGGTTGTTTAACCCGGTTTGGTGCATAACTATAAAACCTGGCAGGTCTGAAAGTCAATATTTAATTTGACTGACGTGCAGGAATGTGTTCAGGATTTATTTCTCGTTTTAGGCTCGCAGTGTTGCAGTGTATTTCAAACTGTCATGGAGCATCACGTAGAAGACGTGCATTATTGAACAGCAGGATCGATCCGCAGCATTTCACTTTCTGTAAACACTCGACACGGCCGAGAACCTTCACGACTTTAGTTTGGAAGCTACAAAACAAACGGTTCTGCATTTTACAAATGGATTCTGTCTATTATTTTTCACATGGTGCTGATTTAATGTCTGTGTGTGTGTGTGTATGTGTGTGTGTGTGTGTGTGTGTGTGTGTGTGTGTGTGTGTGTGTGTGAAGATGGCCCCGGGTCGTGTGTGGTGACCGGGGACGTTTCCACTTGACCATGGAGACAGTCTTGGACAAATGTTTTCCGAGACCTCATGACTTCAGCTGCTCTAATTGTTTAATTCCTACATACGGTTTTGTACCGGAGCCTCCAGTAACCAACTGGACTCCATATGAACTTAAACACGTCTCCTGTTCTACTGAACTTCCAGCCTCCTGACACACAGTATGAGTGCAGATCAATGCCTGCTCTCCGTTATCACCCAGGTGTGGATGGGCTCCCTGGTGAGTCCGGTTCCTCTCAAGATCATTCTGATTTAGACAGACTTTATCTCCTCATCTTTTTCAACCTCATTTACCGAATCAAAAAATTATGGAACTCAGCTAAAATTGAATTGAATTGAATTTAGGAACAGAAGAGTGATGCGTTTCAGAGGCTTAATCCAGATCCACTTTCTCTCTCTCTCTCTCTCACACACACACACACACACACACACACACACACACACACACACACACACACACACACACCACATTAAAGCCTGTTTTAATTCTGCATTATTTCTCTACACTGGTCTCTGTAAGCTTTAAACACATTCCAGCTCTTTCTGTTCCTGTTTGAGAAGATCTCCGTGTGCCGCATTTCATCTCACTGAATCTCTCTGTCTCTCTCACTCTGTCTCTCTCTGTCTCTCTCACTCTGTCTCTGTCTCTCTCTGTCTCTCTCTCTCTGTCTCTCTCTGTCTCTCTCTCTCTCTCTCTCTGTCTCTCTCTGTCTCTCTCACTCTGTCTCTCACTCTGTCTCTCTCTCTCTGTCTCTCTCTGTCTCTCTCTCTCTCTCTCTCTCTCTGTCTCTCTCTGTCTCTCTCTCTCTGTCTCTCTCTCTCTGTCTCTCTCTCTCACTCTGTCTCTCTCTGTCTCTCTCTCTCTCTCTGTCTCTCTCTGTCTCTCTCTCTCTCTCTCTCTCTCTCTCTCTCTCTCTCTCTCTCTCTCTCTCTGT
>JAAGKR010011635.1:0-18799 GCA_011419295.1 Clarias macrocephalus
ATATTCTCAGATGAAGCCTCTTTCCGATTGTTTGGGGCATCTGGAAAAAGGCTTGTCTGGAGAAGAAAAGGTGACGCTACCATCAGTCCTGTGTCATGCCAACAGTAAAGCATCCTGAGACCATTCATGTGTGGGGTTGCTTCTCATCCAAGGGAGTGGGCTCACTCACAATTTTGCCCAAAAACACAGCCATGAATAAAGAATGGTACCAAAACACCCTCCAACAGCAACTTCTTCCAACAATCCAACAACAGTTTGGTGAAGAACGATGCATTTTCCAACACGATGGAGCACCGTGCCATAAGGCAAAAGTGATAACTAAGTGGCTCGGGGACCAAAACGTTGAAATTTTGGGTCCATGGCCTGGAAACTCCCCAGATCTTAATCCCATTGAGAACTTGTGGTCAATCCTCAAGAGTAGGGTGGACAAACAAAAACCCACTAATTCTGACAAACGCCAAGAAGTGATTATGAAAGAATGAGTTGCTATCAGTCAGGATTTGGCCCAGAAGTTGATTGAGAGCAGCCCAGTCGAATTGTTGAGGTCCTGAAAAAGAAGCGCCAACACTGCAAATACTGACTCTTTGCATAAATGTCATGTAATTGTCGATAAAAGCCTTTGAAACGTATGAAGTGCTTGTAATTATATTTCAGTACATCACAGAAACAACTGAAACAAAGATATAAACGAAGTTTAGCAGCAAACTTTGTGAAAACTAATATTTGTGTCATTCTCAAAACTTTTGGCCCCAGTTTTGGCCACATGTACAGTATCAACAAAATAGGAGTGCTAGCATAACAGTGGTGATTAGCGCAAGTTTACATATATTAGCATGATTCTAACATCATTGGAAAGTGAACCCAGTGTTATGAAACAACAAAATAGAAATAGAACACACTGCAGTCTAACTGGCTTGTGTGCGGTAGTACTGCTAATTCACTAACAGACTTGGACAGAGACCTTGGTCATGTGAACTTACTAAGAAGAGTTACATGGCGCATTACTGGGTTGATTGTTGCAGTCAAACACACAGGATCTATAACATGAAGTAAGATCAAAACCTATTCGAAAATCCTTAACAAAGTTCATGTACGGATTCTGCAGAAAGATTTACGAGCTCTTGGTGAAGTCTGGAGTGATCTTATAAGAGTGTATACTTCGCAGTGTCCTGTTATTTACGGTATACTCCTGTAGAGATTGGCATCAGTTGTGTGTCATTATTACTCCGGCGATCTGGAGCGTGCATGCTGGGAATTGCAGTCTGTTCGGCTTGTCCTTGATTCTGCTGCATGTGGTGAGACACCTATCGTCACGAGAATGACTTCAGAAATGTCTGGAAGTTGTGCAGTTAATCTCGTTATCAGATTTTACGTCATTTAAAAGGAATTCATTTAAAATGATGTTACAATGCTGTTATAAATGTTATCTGTTATGAACGGCACATGATATCACAAGTTCTTCCTTTTTGGGGGCTTTTAGGTTTAAACAATCTGCCTAAATAAATGTTAAATTAAAAAGTTATATTAAATAAATAAATAAATGTGGCATTTATATGTTGTCCATATTTCAATGTAACTTTCATGCAGTTCTTTGCACAACTAATTCTAACTATTATCACTTTGCAACATCCAGCTTCAACTGCAACTACCTTAATTTTTAACTTTTTTTTTTTAAACTTGTGAGTTATATGCATTATTTATATGCATTATTTTATATCTTTTTGTTATTAGCATTACCCTGTGTATGCTATTTATATGTAAGATATAAAGTGTGAAATCACATCTACGAACCTGTCCCTGTGTCATTCGGAATAAGTAATCACTCACTCACTCATTCAATCAATCAATCAATCAATCAATCAATCAATCAATCAATCAATCAATCAATCAATCAATCAATCTCTGTTTCTATCTCTGTCTCTCATTCTTTATACAGGGTGACAGATGGGACTCTGTAGATGCAAGTCATTTGATTTACTTATTCAGTTATGAAAAATAATGTCATTTACACGACGACTATCCTCTTGAACGCAGTTTTCAGACCTCATCAGTCACCCTGTACTGTATATACTGTAAAACCTAGTGACTTGTGTACTTGTGGGTGATTTCTTTAATTGTTTGTTGGACAAAGGTTAAACAAGCCTTATTATTAATAACATCATTATTTTTTAAAGAAAAATCATTTAAAATAATGAACAAATGTGTTTCAGACTGACACTGAGATTTAATTATTATTTATATTTATATTCATGAAATTGTGCCTAACCATGCTAACAAACCCCATTATGTTTAAGTCATTCTCATCTCCTTCATTCTCTAACAATGGTTTATTTCATCCAGTTTCATATTACGTGATGAGAATTCTTGTAACCAGTTATAATGCAGAATGTGGGATTTGTCAGAAAAAGATGGGAAGACTGTATAACAAACCGAGCCAAATCTAACCAAACAAGTAAGCAAGCTTGCTACTGTAAAAGATTCAACTTCTTTTTTTTTTTGGTAGGGAAATAAACGAAAATGAAGCATACTTCAAAAACAACACATTTATAGAGGTGACTTTAGAAACTGTCTAGCAGTCACTGTCGTTACACTGACCCAATTATACAGTGCTCTCATCCATCTCTCAAAGATAGGGCAAACCATTGTCTCTTCTACATATTTGTTTCTTCTCCTACAGTACGTTCCTTTGGGCTCTCGACTGGAAAAAAAACTAATATTTCTTTTTAAATATATGGAGGATCTTTAAAAATGCTTAAAGTTTATGCATGTGTTTAGATTTTAAAATGATTACCTTAATAGGAAAATCATTTATTTTCACATTGTTTTTAACATTTCTAAGACTATATAAACTGTAAAATTATTATTATTTTTTTAGCGGTTGCTCACTACACCAATCTACAGTTAGCTTTCAAGCTCTTCAGGACATCAGGCAAGTAAGATATTGCTTTTAGGTTTTACATCACTACTCTCATGATGATCTGCCTACAGGTGACCACAGGGTTTACCTCTGACGTTTCAGTAAATTTAACATATTGTACAGGACCATGACTCTATTAGCAATATGTATCTATTACCTACTATTACCTACTATAATCCCATTCTTATTCCTCTCTCTTACAGCTATTCCTCCTCCACCTGTCCTGTCTGCCCTGCCAGCTGCTGTTTAGATCCGGATTCAGTGGCTTTGCGCCCCAACGGGATGGGGGGAAGAATGGGTTTGGCTTTGGAGCCCGGACGTCCTGGAGACGAGACTACAGTCGGGGATGTTCTCTCGGGAGCTGAGCTTGAAGAATCTGGGCTCAGACCCGGCTCCATGCGATCTGCAAGGAGAGAACAGTCAGACAACTAACTTGCTTCACAAACTTCCCAAAACATCAAGTGATTAAAAAACACAACTTTTTTGACTTTCATGTAATTGTTGACAAATTACTGTCTTCTATGAAAAATGAAACTGTCCTGTTTTTTATATAACATCATACCCATAATTGCCTGATTCCTTATATAATATGTATTGTACACAAATTTCTTTAGGTCAGAAAGAGATACTCTTTTAAAAAAGAGGCTTTTGTGTCAATTTTATAACCATACTGTTATTGTCATGTTCTCTTAAAAGAGGAGATTATGAAAACAGTCAAGAATCTCAAATAATTCCTCTGAGCCTTAAAAAACAACTTGAATGTTTTTGATTGATGCTAAATTTAAATCGTTTAATTCTAAGCAGTAATCTGAGCGGTACTGTAGGTGTAGAACTTGCCTCTGAGTGCTTCCAGGTTTTGCCCCAACAGGGAGACATCCAGAGGCTCGGCTTTTGGCCGTGACCCAGCATCCAAACCCTCGGCAGGGCTTCCGACAGAGCGGACTCCTGCTGAGCTGTTCATGCTCAGGCCAGAACTGGTGCAGGATTCCTCTGAGCTGAGCCAGAGAAGGAGGGAAAGGGGATTATACTGTACTCATATGAAGACGGTCTGATTTTAAAGAGCTTTGGACACTCTATCTAAAAGTAGAAGCAAAACACGTGTGGATTCTGGTTTGAAACATGACAAACATAAATTTGTCTGGTTTATCTCGTATTTGCTTTATGTTAACATATTTAGATTTCTCGAGCAGACTTTTTTGTAAGATCTTTCTTCCCAGAGGAGGCCAGAAGTGATGTTTCTGTAGAAGTGTGTTTTGCACCATAAAGATTCACATATATATGTGTGTATATATACATAATATAGATATTCTCATTTCATATATTTTTTTCATTTTATTTTATTTTTATGCTTATTTTTTACTTTTTTTAGTGCCATTCATTGGGGGAACATGTGTCTTTACTGGGCATATGACAATAAAACTTTTGAAACTTGAAACTTCACTGTGCTGTACTGTATGTGTGACTAAAGAACCTTTTGTGGCCTTTATGCCTGTTTTCACTTCTTCCTTACTGACGAAAAAAGAAAAGAAAAGAAAGAAAAGTTGCAGCAGGCTGCCTCGGCAACTCGTTGTCACCCCCAGGACTCTTCTTAACAGCCTAAATTAGCACATGTTTAAATATCTTGGAGCTACAGTAGGCATATTTCACACATGTAGCTGTGAATTCTCAGTTTCTACAAAAGGACCCAGAAGACTGGCGCAAACACCGACAGCTATACGCTAAATGTGCATTTACGTACAGTATATTTCAGATATATCCCCCCCCAATCCCCCCTCCCCCAGCCCCTTGTGAAAGGTACCTCAACCCTGCAGATTATTCCTTTAAACTAGGACGAATAAACATATGGGCGAAAATACACCCAAAATCTGTGATTTGTTGAGGAAAGGAATACCTATTTATGTGTGTGAGACTACATAATAAAAAACACACTTTTCAATTTAAAAGAATGTACACGGAGTGCACAAGATTCTGAGGTAAAAGGGCAGGTCACAGGTTAGAGGTCGGTTAACAGGTCATACCTGCTGTGCTCATTATGGTCCGCGGACATAGGATGTGGTGTCAGTAAGGACGGAGCTGTGTGAACGTATCTGCAACATGCAAACACACACACACACACACACACACACACACACACACACACACACACACACACACATGTTATTCATTATTAAGAAGAGATAAATATTTCCTTATTTCCTTATTAAGAGCTTTTGGGATTTTCTGCATGACAAGGTGTGACAAGGTCCTCAGAAGGACTGTGACTGGTTCTCCTTGATGTTTAATGAAACTGAGCAGCTCATTCCATTATAACTGCACAAATTGTACCTGAAAATAAATTTTAAACAAAAGCTCGTCACATCAATTACAGTGGTACCTCAACGTACGAGCGACTGAACCGAACGCCGCCCTATGTTGTGCGAGTCGTTTAAAACTTGTTTGCGTCAGTGGAAAGCCAAGTGAAGTGTTATTTTTGTGGGATATTTTTTTTTTGCACTTTGTGCAAGAAGCAAGGACTGTAGCAAGAAGAAATGGGAGCCACTTCATGTTTGTTTGTCAAGCAGCCGGTGACAAGATGAAGCTTAAATTTTAGAAGAATTATTAGATTTATTAAATTTAGATTAAAAACACAATCATGCTAGAACAGCCTTGAGCTTCTTAATTCTAGTAAAGAGAAACCGCAGTGCTCCAGCTTACAGTATAAAGACATTCTAAACAACTGCCTGCATCCATTTTTTGTAGCAACTGTATGGGCGTGATGGTCAGGTGTCCACATGTGTTTATTGACCTGTTTGATTAAATTCAATAGTTTTAAGCCTAACTGGAAATACGCACTGCGGTTTCTCTTTACTAGAACTAAGAAGCTCAAACCTGTTCTAGCATGATTGTGTTTCTGTGCACACAGTAAAGTGAGCTTCATGAAGACATGGCACAGAGCCCTGACTAACCTCAACCGAACACTGAACGACTTGGAGATGAACTGGAACAACATTTAAGCTCCAGGAGAGAGGACTAGAGCTAGAACTAGGAAGGGAATGCAAAATTATGGGGGTGATGTCATTCATCTATATATCTTTATCTATGTATCTTTAATAATGGATTTGGACTTCCATCATAAGAATGAATAAATAAATAAATAAATAAATAAATAACCTTTATGAGCCGCTTGAGGATCCCAAAGGAACACAATTAAATGTGTTTTTATTCACGGACATATGTGTACATTCAGACATCACAAAAGTCACAAATCAAGACCTACAGTACGTTATTTACTGTAAAAATAATTGCTGACAAAAAAAGTCAGCAAAAATCTTTACTCAAAATTCTTCATGCCACAGAACATGTAAAATAAAACAATTAATTAAAAAGCAAACTAAAATATAGTCAGTAGCTTTAAATGTTTATTTATTATCATATATGCTTTATCTGTAAATCTAGAGCATACTGTACTGCGCAAAAGTCTTAGGCACCCTGTGTTTTTTTAATACAAACTTATATATAGATTAATTATTATATATTTTTTATTTTATGATTTTACTATTGAGTCATACATTTTGGATTTTCAAACATCAGTATCCCACATGAAAATTAAAAGTTACAGAAAACTACTTACATAAGCGTAATATAATACTTATATAAGCGAGGAACATAAATAAGGTGGCACTTTCTGACAAAAAACAAAACTGAGATTTAAGCTGCTGAGATTTGCATGCAGAAAAGAAGCAGGTGCGATAGTCAAAGTCCTCAAAAGAACTGTGTGAGGTTCTGCATGACACTCAGTAAACCGTATCGGCTAATTTTCCTTATAAAGCTACACAAATTATACCTGACGCTAAATGGTCCTCAAAGCCTCGTTACACCAAATACTGACTTAGTATTTATTAAATACTAATTACTGAGATTTATATATTTTTTTTTCTTGCTTTACAGTATTTATTTGCATATTTGCATTGCTAAGACGTTCGCACAGTGCAGTATATTGAGAACACTGGACGAGGCACCAGTCTGCTGCATGGCACCACACATACACTCACACTCACACACACACACACACACACACACACACACACACACACACACACACACACACACACACACACACCTCTATGCACAGAGATCTTTCCCTGCTTGTCCGTAGGCACAGATTTAAGTTCTTAAGGATCTTATAACCTTTACCCAAAATGTTCTAGCGGTATTGGCCAATATTTACATTTTAACTGCACTACTGTACCGTTTAAAGAGCTGTGTGTAAGCCCTGGGAATCTTTCCCACCAGGGCTTCTCGAACCATCTGCTGCCTCCTCTGGATAGACGCCAGTTCCTACAACACAGGCACACGGAGAGCCAACCGCTTCAAGCGCTGAAATTTATCCAGACATAATTATGATTTCTAAAGCAGTTTTCTTTTTGCACCGTGTACTTATTAGTCGTTTGTTCGTTCTCTCTGACTCACTGCTGAGGTTTTGGGAGGCAGCAGCAGCATCAGCCTGGCTTGGTCTTTGCTGGAGTCGTTCTGGCTGTAGGCGTCTGTAGGTTTGGTTTTTAACTTCTTGAATTCCATAGATTCACCACCCTCATCTGATACACACGCAGACACACACACGCACACACGCGCGCACACACACACACACACACACACACACAACCATCATATAAAACAAAACACTCAATGCTTATTGAGTCTACCGAATAACAAAAGAGAGAAAACGTACATACAGTATGAGTGAGTTTACATAGAAAGATTGCTATGACTATTTATTTAATCAGCTGTTTTGCTCCTAACTTAACTTAAAAACACGGCGCTTTGAGATTAAATGAGCTTCTCATAATAAACAGCAGTTAATCTACTCAGGTTTTAGGCTGTTGTAGGTCATATGGACCAGTAAATCAGTCACTCAAAACAACACAAACCAGCTGTGGGAATTCTCTAGAAAAAAAAAAACAACAAAAAAAAAACGTCCATAAAGTCTGGTAAAGTGACATAAGAATGTAATAAATGTATATCATAGAAAGCTTGAATAATCCTGTCTAACCGGTCAAAAAAAAAAAAGGCGCATTCATTTTTCTACAGTATATATAACATCACCCAAGATCAATGAATCTCTAAAGTAAAATCTCTAAAGTTCAAATACACAGATCAGTGATGGGATACATTAGGCTGCAAGTGAACAGTCAGGTTCTGAAGTCGATGTGCTGAAAGCAGGAAAAATGGGCGAGCATAAGGATTTCAATTAATTTGAAATGGTCCTAACCACCTTACATCCCCTCCACAAACTACTGGCTAAACAGCGGAGCACTTTCAGAAAAAGAATTTTCAGCCAGGACAATGAGCGCTACATGAAGTCTTTTCTGCTAACTTTTTGTACGGGGGAAGAGGAATCGCCTCCTCTGACATCACTACTGTATAAACAGTCTCATATATATTCTGTTGTCCCCCTGATTGCATTACACTGAAGGCGTCATCTCTCTTCACCTATGGTTCACCTATGAACAGTTACTTTATTTCCCACTTGTACACTCATCATGTCCATGTACACAGAAACAGTATAAATATATATATATATTTTACATTTAAAAAGCAATTTAATGAACATTTAATGAGATTTTCAGATCAGATTCCCTCCCGACTGCATTATTGTAAACAATGTAGGATAGTTTTTGTTTAGTTTTTTTCAATATTTTGACACTTTTCTCATTATGATTTTTTAATTTACTTTAACTTGGCCTCAATATTCTTCTTCACTTTGTTACTTGTATGTTGCTGTATAATCTGGGAACTGACTGCTGTAATGTTACAATTTCCCTTTGGGATCGATCAATCAATCAAACAATCAATCAATCAATCATTCCTTCCATCCATCCATCTATGCATCCATGCACCGATCCACCCATCCATCTATGGTAATGGCGAGACGACTGGGTCAGAGCATCTCCAAAAAAAACAGCAGGTCTTGTGGAATGTTCTCTACCAAAACTGCTCCAAAGAAGAACAACCGCTGGACCAGACTCATTGATGAGCTTGGAGAGCAAACATTAGATCTCACCAAAGCGCTGCATTAGTACAAAATGCTGGAAAGGTGAATGATGACTATGATAGAAAGCTAGCACACACACACACACACACACACACACACACACACACACACACAAACATACACACACAATGCATCGCAGCTTGCTGAGTATGGGTCCGTGTAGCTGGTGAACGATTCTGGTGTCAGAGCGCTCGCGCTGACCGCCGTACACAACCGAAAGGTTTTAAGATTGGCATGTGAGCATCAGAACTGAACCTTGGGGCAAGGTGGAAGAAGGTGGACTGGTCTGATCGATCACTTTTTCTTCTACATTATGTAGACAGTAAGGGGTATGTGTTGCTAAAATGGAGAAAAGATGGCACCGGAGGCAGCTCTGGGCAACGATCTGTATAGTGCAGTGTGCAACAGCAAACTGACCGAGTTTTACCTGAGGAGGTGTTTTGCGGTGTATCTCTGGTGCTCAGTCCACCATCTCCTTTCTCCTGCTCCTCCAGACCCAGATATTCCTTTATAATCTGCCTCAGAGCACCGTAAGCCTCTTTGCGATCATCTAATAATAAAACAAAAGACGTTTTGAAAAGGTTATGTTCACTTTTGAATTTATCAACAACAACAAAAAAAAAAGTCACACATTTAACGCTACACCACACTCTATTACTGTAAATGTAACTCTAATATTAAAGGTAACTTCATTTATTAAACGTTAACGATCCCCACCGCAGACGATCACGCTGTCAAAAAAGCCAGGCCGCTCCCTGTTGATTTTGGTGTAGAGGTCGATCCGTGATACAGCTTTCTCGATCTGGCTGTTGGTGTAGAAGCCTCGGGCCTTCATGCGTGAGATGTAGTCCTCGGTTCTAGTCGGGATCAGCAAGATGTACCTCGGTTCAAAGTACGAGGTTTTCAAACTAAACACACCCTGTGGACGAGAATTACAGACATTTACAAAAAAACAGCCCAGAAATAACAAAGAACACAGTAAGTAATCGTTTAGTTTACAATGAGTGAGTGTTGTTTTTTCTTAAACACTCTGTACACGCAAAATTTTTTTTTATATTTATAAATAAATATTAAAATGTACATTCATATACAGTACATTGTACATTAAAGAACATGTTAGTATAATGAATAGTTATTACCCACAAATGCCTTTGTATTCTCAAATCTGATTTGTTGGGTGACGTTGATTGATTTTCTATAATAGCAGCTCATTACTACAGTACCAGACAAAAGTATTGACACCCCTTCTAATTCAATGGTTTTTTTTTTTTTTTTTTGGTTTTGTTTTATAATTTATTTTCTGCATTCTAGGAAAATACTGTGAAACTGTGAAATGAATTAAGTAATTAAGTACCAACACTAATAGTTAGTTGTTATTTTAAGACATTAAGCTCAGCTGTTCTGGATCAGTTCTTACAAGATCAGTATTATGTCCAGTGTATTTGCAAAACCCATCGAGCTCCATGATGAAACTGTCTCTCATGAAGACCTTCCCAAGAAAGCAAGACCAGAACTGAGCTCTGATGCAGAGGAGGAGTTCATTTAGGGTCACCAGTCTCAGAAATCACCAATTAACAACCAGCACCTCAGATTAGAGCCGTTATGAAGCTTTACAGAGCAGAAGTAGCAGATATACATCTCAATATCAACTGTTCAGAGGAGATTATTGTGTGTTTTGCATAAACGCCTTCAGCATCGTTTTACTTTGTAGAAAGAAATACAAATCAGCAAAGACCATAGTGATAGAAGGTGTGTCCGAAGACTTTTGACTGAATGTGTTCCTAAAGCACATGTCATGATGCTCCACATAACCTAAGACTAATGAAACTAAGGAATGGAAAAAGTGCTATTTATTAAAGAAAACCATGTGTAATGATGTGTCGTGAAGCATGCTGAGTCAGCCAAAGTCAACCAAAACACCAGAGTCAGCCAAAATACCTTATACAATATACATTATATATTAATATGTGATAATAATATGATAATATTATTTTAATATAATATACATCATATTATTTTTCTTTTCCTGAAGTGTATATAATTTTTTTGGCTGACTCTGTACTGTAAATGTTTTCTACCACACTCTTGAAGATGGAGAAAGTTTACGCAATGTTCGTTTTTTTTTTTTTTTAGCGTTTGTTTTAACTTTGGGAGAGAGAGTAAAGATAAAACGACTGATTAGAGCTGCAAGAACAAAAACTTGTCTCCATGAAATCAGATATCAATTCTAAATGCATAACTTGTTAATGAAAAAAATCATTAAGTTGGAAGATGGCCGTCATATGAGGGAGAAAAAAACACTTGTGTTCATACTCTTCAGACTATTGTGGATGATGTTCATAGTACAGCATGTGACATTGGGGTTGTATACTTTCCTTATGTTACATATTATAGAGCTTTATCAGGCTTTATTATGTATAATAATGTTTACAAGAAACCTTGACAAGTACAAATGCATGAATGAAAATGTTCTTGTCTTCGTGGTTTGTCCATCTTTTCAACAGTTTGTATAAACTGATTTATTACAAATCTCCAATCTACCCTGGGAGTGGTTGTATGCTTTCCTAAGCAGAACTGGTCTCTACCGGAAAGGCCGTTAAACCCCGTACCGTACCTCCAGCTCCATATGAACACAGCAGGCAAGCCCTTCCCGGGCGATGCTCTCGACGGTCTCTCGAGACAACCCATACCAATGTCCTCCATACTGCATCGTCTGCACAAAGCTGCCCTAAAAGAGAAGAGATAACAAGTCGGACTCTAAGCCTGCTTTATGTCTCGAATTCATCTGCTAAACAGATCCTGTCTTGGATGCACCAGTGCGCTCAAATCTTTAAACAGAAGAAACCCCTGCTTGCAATTTTCACACCGCTAACCTTTGACCCTGAGGACTAGCATCTGGATCTGGGTAAAACGTTGACTGTGAAGCTTTACAAGCTCCATCCTTTACAAGACGATGGTTCGGTGCCGTTCTCTGGATGATTTGCTATTTCAGCACAAATACAGATTACAAGCATATGCTAATCCTTCTGATTATTTCATTTAAACAGACCCTGAAATGAGCATTAGCCGAGCTTCGGGAAAATTGCCAAATGAGATTAATTTTCCGGAATGCCAGCTGGCTGCGAGGGCGAGTACGATGTCTGCATGCACATCTGCGCCTGAGTGATACAAGGTCAGGCTGGTCTGTAATCCTCACCTCAGATTTTCTCCTCTGTCCTTGTTACATATGCTTACGATCATGCTTCAAAGGAGTTCGGCGTTAAATCAACCTGCGACCTCGAATTTATCAAAGCCACTGGACTTTTGAAAAAGGAACCTCTAATAGGCAACGCTTTAAGATACTGCAGGAGTGGAGGAACAGATCACGTCCGGCGTTCTGCCCGTCATCTCTTCCAAACGTTTAGCAAGTCATGACTTTTACAGTGCAAGTTCAGAGCAGGCGTGAATGCTGGCGTCTTACTGGTCTGCTGGACACCGTAGTCGAAGAACTATATTCTCCAGACGTCGCAACTACTGTTGGACAAGGTCAAGAGGAACACACCGGTATCAGTTTTCAGAGTATGATTACATGTAGTTTAGTGCTCATGGATACTGACAGACTACGCTACTTAGTAATAATCAGTCAAGGAAATCACAGAACATATGTCTTCCATTCTCTCCCTCTCATTCTCTAATATGCTTTAGCTAGGTAAGGAGTGTAATTTTCACATAAATACAGAAGTACAGTCCTTTTTTTTTTCCCCTTAGCCTCATGCTGAATTTTATGTTTAGGATGTTTAATCAAGTTTGAGCGGTGTTCAAGTCAAACTGGAACCTGCGATGAAATTTCTGGCAAATAAACATTTAGACATTTACAGAAGACTTCAAGTGCAGTACACTGTAAATCCAAATAAGTTGGCAAAACTTATTCGGGTTTACAATTTGAGGTATCAGTTACATCAAATTTTTTTAAGTAGTGATGTTTCCAATTTTAAGTAAACAGAACTATCAGTTTTTGAGTTTGTTGTACTCATTCATATTAATCGTTTTTTACTTGCATTATTGAGTAGCCTAACTCATACAATTTAATCTCACTCACTCATCATCTATACCGCTTGTTTTCAGGGTCACGGGGGGCCTGGAGCCTATCCCAGGAGACATGGCGGGGGTACACCCTGGACAGGGTGCCAACCCATTGCAGGGCACAGACACACACACACTCACTCATTCACACACTATGGGCAATTTGGGAACGCCAATTAGCCTAACCTACATGTCTTTGGACTGTGGGAGGAAACCGGAGTACCCGGAGGAAACCCACCAAGCAACGGGGAGAACATGCAAACACCATGCACACAGAGATGGGAATCGAGCCTGGCCGGGGATCGAAGCCAGACCCTGGCGGTGCAAGGCGACAGTGTTAACCACTACACCACCGTGCCGCCTCATACTATTTAATAGCAATTATAATTTTTTTGTTGTTGTTGCAAATCAAATAAATTGCTGTTGGTCTTTCGGCAATGGGTAGCCACAGCAGACGATCCGGTTCACACGAGCTTGGCACAGGTTTTACACCAGATGCCCTTCCGGACGCAACCCTCCCATTTTATCTGGGCTTGGGACAGACACTTCATCCAGTTGTTGGGAATCGAACCCCGGCCTTTCACATGGCAGACGAAACACCCCCCACTGAGCCACCAGTGCCCCTATTGCCCTGATGACGTCAGACACAAAATCGCTGGTCTGAAAGATTTTAAGTTGGTGGAACTTTAAGGTGACAGTTACTGATACTTAAGTACTTACAGTTACTTAAAATATCAAATTTGTTCAGCTAACGTGAAAAGTGTCATTTCTACAAACTCACAAATACCAAAAAGTTCTAAATACTCATCAAAGTCTATTAATTTGAACTAATTGTAATTATTTAAGTTAACAGTACTCAATATGTTCAATTACTTTGAGCATTAGGGTTTACAGTGTACGGTGATGAGACACTTATCCGCAGTGAGACGTTTTAAAGAAGGCCATACGTCTGCGATCCCAGCCGAGGTGGCTCTGAGCGCACTGCAATTGTTCCTGTTCAAGTGGAACGCCTCATCTTTAACTTGTTGCCAACTTGCGGATGAAAACAGTCTGTGTGAACCGTACACGCGATCATTCAAGAACACCACTTGCATATTACAGGATCTTGGCTGTGCTTATTGCCACATCTCCTGCACACTCCTGACCTCGATCCACAACATTTCCACAATTTTGGGGCATTAAAGGATTTCCTGGGAGGCCAACATTTCAGACATGAAGCAGGCAGCCTGATCATGAGAAAACTTTCTACCTTGATGGTATCCAAGCACTAGTGGAACGGTGGGATAAGTGCAGTAGTGTACAGTAGCAGAAATTTATATAGAGTTCTGTTATCCTGTACAATCAAAAGTCCCAGTTTGATTTGAACATTAGTTAATCATGAAATACATCTAGACAAGAGTCATTTTATTCCGTCTGTTCATCAATACACTATATTCAGTAGATTCTAGTGGACCCTTTATCGTGTCCAGTATCAGAAACCGGTAATGGTATTGGTGCTGCATCCAGATTTAAGATTATACTGGAATAATTTAATAAGCACATGATGCTACAGTCTGAAATATTCAGATTCAAGCGCTTTGTGTGCCAAACTATCTTTTACTGATATGTCCCTCAATATTTCAAAAATATTTGCACCCCATGATGTTACTCTGAAATTTTTCATATTACTAAACATTAATTCAGTTTGAATAGCGATGGATATTTAATGGACATCAGTGTCCTAAAAGACAAATCTTTCCCTCATATTTGAGACACACCATACAAATCATGTTTTGAAATTCTTCATCCTGAACAAAGTGGTAGTCACACCCATCTTCCTCGCCAAAATAGGGCCCCCTGGTGGTGTGGCAAGCCCTAAAACAGACAAAACACATATCTTATTCCTATTCATGTAAGACAATCCATCATCAAGCTGCATGAGATATTTTCCATAGCAGGCAGGCAGATGTTTCACGGCACATCAGTGTATCTATTCATAAACATGAAAATATAAAGCGTTCAGAGACAAGAGCTTACCCATAACCAAAGTAGTCGCTAAATTCGTGACACAGCTTATGGGCCAGCTCCCGCTTTCCACATGCCTGGGGCCCTGTCAGGACCAGCATGGGGTACGGAGTGTCCAGACTGGGCAGGGTGCTGGATGTTTACAACAGAAAGAAGAATTAAACATTCAGGATGAATTAAGCAGGCTTCCTTCTTTCTAAACTAAATGTCACTTGGTTTCCTAAAAACAAGCAAAAATTTTTAAGATTAGAGTCCAGTATTGTGTTGCCTCATAATAATCACAATTCCCCCTTTTGGCCTGGTTTCCATGGAAATTTGTTTGTTTTGGTCCTGTGTCCTCCCTTCATCTTGATTCAATGATTTATTTCACAAATATGTACACCTATTTTGTGTTTAATCCACACGTAGTTCCCCGCTTTCTTTCCCGGTGTGCCTTGCTTCAAAGTCTCATTGATTGTTAATGGTAGCTAGCTCAGTGTGTTAAGCCTGTGCGTTACTGATCAGAAGGTCAGCAGTTCAAGCCCCAGCTCCAACACTGTTGAACCCTTGAGCAAGGCCCTTAACCCTGTCTGCTACCAGGATGCTATATCATGGTTCTGACATGCCGGGAAGAAAGATTTAGAAGTATTAAAGGCTACTAAAATATCAACTTGTGCTGTTGATTGTTTACTTATCATGTCTCATATTAAGTGAAAAGCTTTTTCTGATAGATTTCTTCTCCACACTCCAGTCCAGCAAATTGCAACAACCACCCGTGAACTCAAAAGAAAAAGTTATATTACCACTAAATGCGGGTATTTGAAGAAGACAAAAGTGGTTTGTATTTTCTTCAAAAGCTGTGGTACATTCCATCCATTTTAGAACAACTAACGTTTGCAAGTTCATCTGAATATTGGTAAAACTGACACTCAATTCTGAATTGGAAAATGACCCAATGACTTAATTAAATCAACCAATAAAAGATTGATTAAATTGCAAAATTAGTTGAATTATACAGATTTAGTCCACATGTGGTTTGGATATACCCAGATAAATATCACAGATAGTGATATTAATAACTCCACTCATGTAGCTATAACCATTTTAA
This sequence comes from Clarias macrocephalus, assembly GCA_011419295.1. Classification (NCBI taxonomy): domain Eukaryota; kingdom Metazoa; phylum Chordata; class Actinopteri; order Siluriformes; family Clariidae; genus Clarias; species Clarias macrocephalus. The sequence goes on from JAAGKR010011635.1 coordinate 16,102, forward strand.
ATGATTTAGGTAAATCTTAATAGTTAACACTCTAAATACCCCAGTAAACATAAAATGGAAGAAATGAATGCTTTGCCAACTGTAATAAAAGATTTTGCAAAGTCTAGGTTGGTACATTTAAAGATCAGGACTTTCCAAAAACACATTAGTAAGTAGTACAAAAGATAAATAAATGATTAAATAAATGAATTAACCAATCAATTAATTAATTGGATGATTGACTGGTTGAACAATAAAGCAATTGATCAATTACAATGCATCAGGGTAAGACGCAGGCGATTGTAAAATGAATTGAACCAATACCACCTGTCAAAAATGCATTGCGGCTGCATTTGCTGGTACATCATGTGGGTCATGTGATCTCTTGCTGCCACCACCTCTAGAGACGGATCGTATTTGTTTACAGCCCAAACCTAATAAAAAAAATAATAATAATAAAAAAAAAAAAACAGGTTAAGCAAATTAACCCTAAATAATTCATGGCCATCCATGTTCAAACCTTTTAGACCCTTTTGGTTTTTTATAAACTAAAACACACGCATGTGCCTAGTAAACACATGCTACTTGCTTATAATCTGAAAAATTTACAGTGCAAAAGTCCTAGACACATGCAAATCAATGCTGTAGAGCAAGGATGCCATCAAATAATAATAATAATAATTATAATAATAATAATAATAATAATAATAATAATAAATGCCATTAAACAGTAATTAAGGAAACAAAGTCAGTATTTGGTGTGATGACGATTTGAGGGCCCTTTAATCTCAGGTGCAGCTTGTGCAGTTTTATAAAAAAAAAATACATATAAATAAAAAACAATTAGCAATGTTTGTATTTGTAAATTATGGTAGGTATATTATACAGTAAATATCAAGTATATATGAAAATTTTATCCAAGATTATTGTATGTATTAAAAGTTAAGGTGTTTATGTATACATAAAAATAGCAATAATGGCATTCAAAAAATAACAATGTTTTTAGAGAATATATTTTGGCTCTGCTCTTAGACAATCAACAAAGACTTCTGCTATATTCCCGTAACCACGAGGCATGGCAGAGGTCTATAAGCACAATCTTGATCAATCGCAGAACAGAAACATTATCTGATGACATACAGTAAAGTGTACTACACTAACCTTTTCCTCAACAGTCACAGGTCGCTCATCCAGAACAGTGAGTTGACTGAGAATGAAGATCACAGCCAGTTTGTAGTCAGATTGCTCCTTCAGCAAACAAGAATAAAGCTTAGTATTAAAATGATCATTAACCTGTAAAAAAAATCGTCTGTATTTAAACACCAACAATGTACAGAAGATGTGGCGAACAACGCAGGAAGTACAAAAACATATCAGGATCAGATGGAAAAACTAAATTCAGCAGCATCACTGCACAATACAGAGCTTCATGTCATGACAGTGTCGCTGTATCTAATAACACTTCTTTTCCATTGATGGCTAGTGCAGTGATTAAAGACTAATCACAAACTTTGATTGAAGAAATGATGCATTCCAACAAAAGTCAATAAAATATTAGGGTATACTGTACATAATGGTACACGTAATATAAATGTTATACATTCTGAACATACTGAACTGTGTGAACATACTGTACACACGCCCTTGACATAAACAAAACATTTAATTCAAACATTCAACATTGAGTATCATTTATATTCCAGTAAACTGGTGACAGAATCATGGACACCCATGGGTCACCCATGCCCACAGGGACCAAAGGCCAGCCCGCCCAGTCTGATCCCACAGAAAAGCCATTGCAGCACAAATCGCTGAAAACTGAGTGACAAAGTCTGCCATCCTGTCTCCAAACCCCAATGTTCATAATATCAGGATAGACATGGGGTTAATCAGACAAGAAACCAAGAGAGGTCTGAAAAGATCTACTTTTCGGACGAGAGAAGATGCTTGCATGCCTACCATAGCTCGGACCCTGCAAAAAATGATACATGATACCATTTCGAGTCTGCCACAGCTGCCACATGTTCAGGCTCAGACAACATGTGGAAATACTATTGGTTCTCTGGTCTGACAAAACATTTTGAATTTGGCACAAAGCATTGCAACACTGCTTTACACATGTTCACCAAAGCACACAGTAAATCACACTATAACCATATTCTATAACATCTGGTCATGTACCTGCTGCATTCAAGAGAGCAAGTGTGACACCCATCCTAAAGAAACCTCACTCTAGATTCGACAGGCATCAGCAACTCCCTACTAGTATTACTTCTTTCTTTACTTTCTGATATACTAGAAGGTACTTTCTAGAATCAACTGTCTCTTTATCTCTTACAGCACAACCTCCAAGAGCCTTTGGCCGTCACTGAGAAGCTACATGCTGCCAGATCAACCAAGCTGTCATTTGTGCTCATCCTCCTTGATAGTTCAGGAAGATCTGGCACAATCAACCATAAGACTCTTGTGTCCATCTTCACAACTGCTGGAATTTATGGAACGGCATGGCACATCTCTATGCAGAATCTCCACAGGTGTCCCACAAGGCTCAATACTCGGTCCCGTTCTGTTCCCGCTCTATTTGTACAAGTCATCTCTTGGTTAAGTCAGATCATCACGTGACGTGTCATATCACAGCTATCCAAATGACACTCATCTCCATCATCTCCTCTTCTCCTCTCTCTCAGACGCTCATGTTTGTGCTCAGATCTCAGCATGT
>JAAGKR010011636.1:0-12500 GCA_011419295.1 Clarias macrocephalus
GCGATCCTGTGTCCTGGATTGGGGGCACAGTTCACGGCTGGCCTGCCACCCGGGAGCAGCACGCACTTTAGCCCTTGTCCGGCAGCGCTTTTGGTGGCGCACCATGAGGAACGACGCCCGTCGCTTTGTGAGCGGTTGCGATATATGTGCTAGAAATAAGACCAGCAACAAACCCCCGGCTGGCCACCTCAGACCGCTTCCGATCCCCCACAGACCATGGTCCCACATTGCCCTGGATTTTGTAACCGGACTCCCCGATTCCGAAGGTCACACCTGTGTCCTCACGATAGTAGACCGCTTTTCCAAGGCAGTTCACTTTGTCCCACTGTCCAATCTCCCCACTGCTAAGGAAACAGCAGAACTGCTGGTCACTCACGTTTTTCGACTTCATGGTCTTCCGACAGACATAGTTTCGGACCGCGGGCCTCAGTTTGCTGCCCAGTTCTGGACCGCCTTCTGTAAACTAATTGGGGCGATGCCCAGCCTATCGTCAGGATATCACCCCCAAACTAACGGCCAGACAGAGCGGGCTAATCAGGACTTAGAGGCAGCCATTCGATGCATGACCTCAAGAGAACCACGTTCCTGGAGCCAGATGCTCCCTTGGATTGAATATGCACACAACTCCTTGCTCACGTCAGCCACTGGCCTCTCTCCATTTCAATGTTGCCTCGGGTACCAGCCTCCCCTGTTCCCCTCGCAGGAGGAGGAGGTCTCAGTCCCTTCTGCTCAAGACTTTATCCGTCGATGCCGAAGAACATGGCGAGAAGCAAGGTTGAGGATCCTCCAGACCGTCTCAACCTTCAAGCAGCAAGCTGACAGACGACGTTCCAGGGCACCATTGTACAAGGTGGGCCACAGGGTCATGCTATCTGCTCGTAATATCCCCCTCAAGACCATCTCGCGGAAACTATCCCCCAGGTTCCTCGGCCCATTCACGATCATCAAGGTCCTCAACCCCTGCACTGTCAGACTTCGTCTTCCATCCACCATGCGCCGGGTAAACCCCTCTTTTCACGTCTCCCAGATCAAGCCTTTGGTCTCCTGCCCACTGAATCCACCCACCCGCCCAGCTCCTCCTCCCTAAATTATTGATCGACGGCGAGGCAGAGGCCTCCAGTACTTAGTAGATTGGGAGGTCTATGACCCTGAGGAGAGAAGCTGGATTCCCTCCAGGTTCATTTTGGATCCATCTCTTTTGGATGATTTCCACCAGCAACATCCTAATGCACCAGCTAGAACGCCAGGTGGCGTTCGTAGGAGGGGGGGTACTGTCACGAGTCAGCCTGATCAAACAAGCACTTCCAGACACTGAGGCTCCACTCCTGATCTTTCTCCCCACGCACACACCTGTCATTCTGGCACACCTGAACCTGATCAGCCAATTATCCCTCCAGCTTATAAGCACACTAAGAGATCCACGCTGTGCTGCAGTATCTCACTCGTGTGCCTCGCGTTTGTGTAAAATAGTCATTGTGTATCCTAGCCTGTGTTTTCGACCCTGCCTGTTTTCCGGATTTCTCTCTTGCCTACGCCCTCTGGTACTTCTATCATTAACGGACTGATTAACGTGGATGACCTCGCTTGCCCTCAGGATTTGGAATTGTACTCACGATTTTGATTCGTTCGCCCTCGCTGCTGGATCACCGGATTCTGACCACCGCCTGGAAAAGACGATTCTTCTAGCGCACGCACTTCCGAGTTCGAGCACTTCCGTGATCGCGGACATCAGGGAGGTAGTTTGCGCACAAAATCAAACCATCATAGATTCTAATTTGTGACTATTTATTTAATGACGTTTTTGTCCACTATATCTTTTTTCATCTTTTTTAACTCAGTGTACTCATGTGAAAATGTAAAACTTTATATTATATGGATGTGCATGTATGCGTGTGTATGTATGTATGTAGATAAACACATGTATGTTTGTGTACATGTATATGTGCATGTTATGTATGTGTGTGTGTGTGTGTGTGTGTGTGTGTGTGTGTGTGTGTGTGTGTATATGCTGCCTATTTATCTAAATATCTAAATATCTAATTCACTTAACTCCTTCATGTGTCCAAATAAGATAGAAATGCTATGAATGTTTCAAAATTAAAGACACCTAAAAGTCAAAGTCTCTCTCTCTCTTTCTAAGGTGAAATCTACTGCGCAGTAAATTTCACCTTAGACTGAAACGGCGAGGAACCACACCCAAAGTCTGCCGAGGCGCTCAAGGAGCTCATTAAACAGAGCATTATGATTGATGTATGGAGGGGAAAAAAATCCAAATACTAGAATATACACATGGGTCAAGTCTAATAATAAAACGATTACTGCAGCAAGACTGGACAGGTTTTACATCACTAAATCTGAGAGAAACAATGTCCACAAAGCAGTCATCTCCCCCACTGGGTTTTCTGATCATCACCTGATAAGCATAGAGTTAACGATCCCAAACACAAAAAGGCAGAGCTCATACTGGCGTTTTAATACAAAACTTTTACAGGATGAGACTTTTTATAGAAATTTTAAAATTTTATGGAATGAATGGAAAGACAGAAAAGGGGATTTCAGCAGTTTGGTCTCTTGGACTCTTCAATCATTTGGTATAGGAAACAACTTTTTATGGTGGATTAAACTTTTATACTCTGAAGCGGCCACAACACAGTTTTATCAGTCAGTATTTAAAGCCTGGATATCAGTGATAAAGACGAGCAGGACTGAAACACAACCGTTCCAAAGTACAGATGAAGAGCCGCTTTTTCACCATCCGCTCATAAACACCAGAATGCTGTCATCAATTCTCATTTGACATCGTTTCCAGACAGCAGGAATCACCAAGATCAAGGATCTGAGGAATGGAACGGTGTGGAAGAAGGCAAACGAACTGTGCTCAAAAACTGGACTAAAATCAAGCCGTCTAATGGAGATACTCTTGGGAGCGGTAATATCAGCACTACCCTCTCAAATCAGAGAATCTTTGGGGAAAAGCCCTGGAGAGCATCAGCAGCCTCCCCAGCACCTGAAGATCTTCAGCAAGAAGAAGGAGCCAGGAGGAGGAGTTGTCTTTCAAGACACCATTTTTAACAACGTTCGAGGTTGCCTCAAAGAAAGCGCTGTACGGGACGTGTGTGAAGGTCGTGCACAGAGGTTCCTTGGCTGGAGTAAGGGACTCATAGTGGTCAGAGTGGCTAACGCCAGGCTCATCCCCATGAGGATGCTGGAGATCCCTGTACAAACCACCCATAGAAAAGCGCACAGCCGATCTACAGCGGCGGATAGTACACGGGGCTGTGGCCACGAACAGACACGTGACGCATATGGACCCCACTAGGTGCTGAGAGAATGCGGACAGCACTGGTCAGAGCGAGACTAAACTTTGAGTTGAGCACATGGGGACCTTTTATGCCACAGAGACAGGGAGGTTTTAATTCTCAATTTTTAAAGATAAGTGTGAAATCCTTTTTTATCTCTTTTAGGTGCTGGTTTTATATACTATGTGTATTACTGTACCTCTTTGTACTTTTTAAATATTGCTTTAATACACCTGTTTCAGCACCGTACACACTCGACCTTTTTTCATTTTATTTTTTTCTCATTGATTACTGAATTCATTTTAAAGTCTCATTGCTAAGCTTGGGGTCGCCCCCGGGGTCCCCCCCCCCCCTTTTTGCTACTTTATTTTATTTTTATTTTTTTTCCTCCCCCTCTTCCACTTACAAATAACTAGTCAACCTCTCCATTTTTAAATAAATAAATTAATTAGTTTTTTAATTGATTAACTTATTTATTTATTTTATTTGTATTTTCTCATGCAACCTCTTGCTTTATTTATTTTTATCTCATTGACAAACTTTTGTCTTTTGAGAAAAAAAAGTGTGGATACAAATGTTTTTGTAAAATAAAGGAACGTTAAAAGTAAAAAAAAGTCTCTCTCTCTCTCTCTCTCTCTCTCTGGCCTCACACTGATTACTTTAATGTTTACTTTTAACTTTCTATATTAAATTGAAATGTTCTTGAACTTTACTTAAGACTTAACACACCTGAGCTGTGACGTGTGTGTGTATGTGTGTGTGTGTGTGTGTGTGTGTGAGAGAGAGAGAGTGTATCTTGGACTCAAAATGGTCTGTTTGTCCAGTGTGTGAATATTAACTGTCTTATCTGATAAATGTGTTCACACACTTCCACAGCATTTAGGAAATAACCATGAGAGGAGAGGAGGAGAGACGTCGTGGAGGAATAAAGAGATGTACAAAGACAAATATATGCTTCAATAGAAATGTATGAAACAGGTGTTAGATGTAATTATTAAGCTCTTATCTCTTGGTTCTCAGATGTCAGATTGCTACCGCGCTCTCTGAAATGCATGTGCTTCGAGTTCCTCAACATTTTTTTGAAAGAACGCGAGACATGTTGTTGTTGTTGTTTTGTCCATTTTCATTGTGCAGCAGTTTATTTAAATAATTAATATTTTTAAGGAGATCCAAACTCCACACACACACACACACGCACGCACACACACACACACACACACACACACACACACACACACACACACACTAGGTATGTACTGTACGTAGAACGAGAGAAAACTAGATATTGAAGAAAAAACCAACAGAGAGGGACCTCGAGTCAGTGCTCGGACCGGAAAACCTGACAACAGGCAGAAACATTGACTCTAAATTGAGGCCTGTGAAGATTCTCAGTCGTCCTGGTTTTAAGGAATAACACATCCTCTGTTATATGAGTTTTTTTAATTATTTATTTATTTTTATTTTTTATAAAAGTCTCTTCATAAGATAGTTTAACAATGTTGTACACAACTTACATCAGGGGCAAAAAAAGTAGACAAAGAAGCTGAAAGAAACTCCTGAAAATCCTGAAGATGTGAGAAAACCTACAGGTACAGTTTTCCCTCTGACTGATACACAGCCCTGACACTGGAGACTCCTTCCACTGATGTTACAGTAAGACATTTTTCTGTACAGGAATTTCTCCTGTATACAGGGTGATGGGGGCCTGGAGCCTGAGGGCGCGAGGTGGGGCACATGCCGCATGACTGAAGCGAAACTGCCCGAGGGAAGCGGGTTAGCAGTACGTTCCTCATATCTGAGTCCTCCAGGGTCACAGTGTAGGAGGTGAGAGTCGGAGGCAGAGTGTTTCGTTCAAAAGGTTTAGAAAATAAACAGCTAGATATTTAACACTGCATGATGTGACACTTTATAATCTCACTAACACCGGATTCATCGCTGTAATGAGTGAGGTCATACAGTGGAAATATTAAATATTAAACCGTTCATTTCAGTGTTCAGTGGGAGATAAAACATAGAAAACAAAAGAAGAACAATAGCGTGATTGTGTGTAAACATGAAAAAAAAAAAAAGATAAAGAACCCCTGAGGAAGCATTCTCTAAACGTCCTCGATCCTGACACGCTCCTGAGGGTGAGACAAACCTGTACCACACACACACACACACACACACACACACACACACTGGTTCTTTGGAAAGGTTCCTGACATCTTAAACCTCTTCGACGAGGAACCTTGTCTTGGCTGGGGGACTTTTCTCTTTAAGTAGAACTCTGTGTAGTTTCATGTTCAGAGAAGATCCCTTCATGAAGTCACTTACAGGGTCAAACATATATATATATCCTGTGTGTGTGTGTGTGTGTGTGTGTGTGTGTGTGTGTGTGTGTGTGTGTGTGTGTGAGAGAGAGAGAGAGAGAGAGAGAGAGATTAGATTAGATTTAACTTTGTCATTGCACATGTAGGTACAAGGCAACGAAATACAGTTAGCATCCAACCAGAAGTGCATTTTCACTTCAGAATAATTAGCATGTTTAAACAGTTTATATTGAGGTAGATGATCTACAGTGATGTGACTGAACAATGATCACAGGCGCTACAGTAAGGGAGGTATTTATACCATGATAAGGAAAGTTTCCTTATGTAAACATTATACAGTCAGGACGGTGATATAAAGAGTGCAAGTGAGCAGATGAATTATAAGTGGTGCAATAGGAAGATATTGTATATGATGATCATTTGCATGTCCACACAGAGTTCTGTACGTACGAGAGTGTAATGATTCACATGTTTGCAGTGTGAAGATATTGTAGACTAGAATAAACAGGTCGTGTATGTATACCGTGTGCATATTTAACGGTACACTGAAAGGTTATATACAATCATCTCTATACCATATGTGCAGCAGTTATGAACAGTCCAGTCCTGAGTGTGTGTGTGTGTGTGTGTAACACCCCCTCCCCACAGCACCGCCATTTTGTTTTGCTGGTGGACCTGCACCAAAAGAAAGTGTGTGTGTGTGAGAGAGAGAGAGAGAGAGAGAGAGAGAGTTTCCGTGTACGTGTGTGTGTGTGTGTAAAATCTGAGACTTTGTGCTCAATCCTGTCATTTTTTACTTTGTGTCTCAGTTTTGTCATTAGCTGTCCGACAGCAGTGCGCACGCGCGCAAAGCCCCCCTCCCCCGTTTTGCGCCATGACGTCACGACGCACCGATCGTTACATTTTATACATTTCCACGCGCATATTTCAGCCACAACAAAGTGAGGCCACTTCCGGTCTAATACAGAAGCTCAGCTCCGAGCACGCACGAGCGCGCGCGCGCTCTCTCTCTCTCGGCGAGTTTATTATAATTACAGAGAGTTTATTATATAATTTACACCCCGGGCGGTAAGTGTGAGTGTTATGTTTGTTTTATATCCCCGTACGCGTGTATGTATGTGTGTGTTAATAATTAGTCCGCTATTTCTGGCGCGAGCTGGTGGCGTGATTCTCCTCTGTAACCTTTAGATGAAGATCAAAGTCTTTTCGCTTGATCTTTAGTGGGTGTGTGTGGGAGAGAGAGAGAGAGAGAGCGAGCAGTGTGTGTTGTAGTGTGTGTGTGTGTTGTTGTCGTGTGTAGCTGAACACAGCTGTGCTGAAGCCGCTCTCCTGTCTTTAGCCGCTTTATCCTGGTATAATCTCATTACAGCTTGATCCTCTTGATTATGTTCGCTTTCTAAACCAGAATGAAAGCATCATCCAGTGTGTGTGTGTGTGTGTGTGTGTGTGTGTGTGTATAAATAACAGAAGTGCACCTGTACACACAGTCGAGTATCTCTATAAATAGGACAGGTTTTGTCTGTACACTAGGTCAGATCTCTCTGTGATGTCTTTACAATTCATACATTGGAGGAGCAGAAACCCGTCTCGGAGACATTCCTGTCTGTCTGCACCAATAGATATTAATTAGAAAAGATAAAGTGAATATTTTTACTGGCATTAGTTCATATTTTCATTTTGGCTGAAATAACAGCGCTGAAGTGGTAGAAGTGAATTTTAACACGCCGGAGTCGTTTTAAGACAAAACTTCATCTTTATCTGATCGACTTTCTCCATTTCTCATCTGTGATTCTCTCTCCGATTACCGAACAGCGAGTGTATTTGTCTGAGCACCAAAGAAGGACAACTTAGTGTAAACAAGGCGTCAGATACTCGACCTTATTATTATTATTATTATTATTATTATCACTCATTACATTAAAGATCAGCAGATTATTATTAGATTTAACACTTTAACTATTTCTATAAACTCTTTAACTGTCAGGAACACGTACTAACACTTCAGGAAGATTAACCTGAGGAAGCAACAGAGTAGTAGTAGAAACACACACACACACACACACACACACCCGCGCTGTCTCTTTAGAGGTTCAGTAGTCTTGTGTAGATTTTATCAGAAATCAGAAATCCAGCTGTGATGGACAGCAGAGTGATTATTGGTGTTACAAAAGCTGACGAGCAGGTCTTACTGCTCCATCTGGAACTGTTTATCACTAATTCTCACTGAAGAAGAGAGAGAGAGACACACGCACACACACCCGAAGAGAAGAAAGAAACTGAGATGAAAGGATACAGAGAGCGATATATTTTGGGATATAAATACAGAGACGAAGAAGAAAGGAGATGGACCGCTTCTTGAGCCATTACTTTGCTGCCTTGGTAGTATGTTCTGGGAATTTTACAATACTTGGCCCCGTCCATTGGCCCCTCAATAAACGCTCCAACAGTCTCCTTCTCACCCAGCGTCTAGTTGATGATGTTGTAGCCCATTCCAGCCTCGTGCAGGTCTTATTGTGTTTCTGATATTCTGTCTCTATCCTTTAGAATCAACCTGAAACATAATATATGATATCCAGTCGTCACCTGTGAAGTCACGCTTCAGAGTTTTCCTTTTCTAACAACCTGACTAATAGTCACTCACGGAAACCCCCACAATTCCACAGAAACTAAAAATATCCTTCTCAATTTTTATGCCTTTTTTAGTGGCAACATCAAATTTTTCAACAATATAATTTACCAATTTTGTAGCATTTAATATAAATGTAAATCCAGCTAAATTTCCATATAATCTATAATATTTTTGTACTGTAGAGAGAACATAAAGTGTTTTGTGATGGTGAATTATTACCGTATTTATACTACAGTACTGAGACCCAATAAAACACTCACATGAGTTACAGTACATACAGGGGTATCATTTATTTATATATATTTTAAAGGGTGATGTATTAAGGTGAGTTTGAAATAAAATGAAAAAATATCTTGGGACGTGTTTGGAATTTAAACTATAAAGAAAATAGGCATAACAATCCATGGTGCTCTAGGAACACAACTGGTTATTTTGGGGTTTGACTGATGGTAAATTATAAACCCTTTATTTGTTCGTCAGTGAACTTCAGAGTTTAAAAATCACATGTATGGAGTTTTTCATATTCAGGGACTCGAAGGACAGGGGAATCATATTCACTCAGGAACTGTGTGTGTGTGTGTGTGTGTGTGTGTGTGATCAAAGCTTTGGCCGTTCAGTGTATGTAACGTGAGAGGAAAACGCACACAAACACACAGTGTGTTTAAGTCGGTCAGGGCGTCCCAGTGAGTTTCTCGAGACAGAACACGAGCCGTGTGAGTAAATAAAGTCGACAGCCTCGCTCGGTAATTAAAATATAACGATTTAACAACAATATAGTGATATTTGGAGTTTGTGCTGTTGCTATGGAAACCGTAACCTATTAACGCAAGCGGATCAATATACACCTGCGCTACGCTCTTATAGAAAATGAGTCTTGTGACCAATCGGAGTGCAGTATTGACTTTCTGTTAGGGGGGGGGGGGTGTACTGATGTTACGCCATTATGACTGGTATGTGTGCAGTGTGTATGTTGGGTCCTGATCAGATTCAGTTTTCTAAATCGGATATAAAGTGCTAATTGTGTCCAGTTAAAATTATATTAAGCTATAAAATGTGTAACTAGGGGCGTGGCTTCTTTGAGTGACAGCTGCATTCATTTCAGTTTAATAAAAAAATTAAATCACAGAATATTACAGTGACTATGGTGTGTTTATACAGGAATGTTGATCATAATGTTCAGCAGATATCTAAAATATATCGAGTTTTATTAATTTTAAACAACCTAAAGTCTTATTAATAAATAATCATTTTAATAATGATTTGACTGTTTTTGTTTAGCCTCGAGTTATATAGTCTTATAGTCTGGCCACAAGGCCACAAAATGACTAATATTTTCTTACAAACATTCTTAAGTATGCAATTGTGTGTGTGTGTGTGTGTGTGTGTGTGTGTGTGTATACTGTATATATTGTATATACAAGTCATTGATTTGACTAATTTATTAAAATTATTTACTTTAGTGATCAAAGTGATTTTAGTAATCTTATTGTTCTGCCTTGATATATACAAGACTTTAACAAGTGTGAATGATGAGACGTGTGTGCGTGCGCACGCGCGTGTGTGTGTGTGTGTGTGTGTGTGTGTGTGTGTGTGTGTGTGTGTGTGTGTGTGAGTTATTTGTTCAGGTTGGTCCCAGTGAGTAATTATGATGGGCATTTTTTTTGTTTTATGTTGTTTGATTAAACATGTAAAGTGTGTGTGTGCTTGTGTGGGTGTGTGTACATGCACTTGCATGCCGGTTTTAAACATTTATGGGACCTTAATTTTTCCTCATAATCCCCTGACCAATCAGATGATGCGCTGGGGGAGTGGGCGGGGTGGTGTGTTGTGGGCGGGCCATAAGTGAAGAACAAGACAAACATTGAGAATGAGCTGTGGTTGGGCACAGTGACGATACACCCACACCCACACACACACCCACACCCACACACACACACACACACACACAGGGCAAATCAATCCTTGGACAAATCGTGTGTCTTGACGCACATCTTTGTCTCAGACGTCAGAGAGGTGTGCGCGTGTGTGTGTGTGTGTGCGTGTGCGCGTGTGTGTGTGTGGTTTGTTTTCTAATCCATACATCTTTACTTCTTTTTAAGAATTGACTAAAGGAATGAAGTTTTTCTGTTGTAGAGGTCGTACTAAAATTAGTTTTAACCTCAGGTGTTAAGGGCGCAGCGCTGTGTGTGTGTGTGAGAGACAATATGTCGGGTGTATCTCTGAATCCTGAGATCCGACTTCAGTCACTGTCTGATCTCTAGAACATTATCTTTATTTCCTTTTGTTTAAAAAAAAAAGTATTTGCCCACTTCTTGAATTATTACTATTATTATTGTTATTATTATTATTATTATTATGGCAGGTGGATGAATTTTTAAAAAGGCTCAGAAACTATACCTGTGCGGCCCGCCAAAGCATGCTCTCTCTGTGGGAAAGCTGTGAAAAAGTAATTGCTCCCTAGACCTTGTGTCCCCCTCGGCGGCTGAAGGCCGTCGTTTGTGATAACTGGTTCTTTCACATCACTGTGGAGGAATTTTGGCCCGCTCTTCTTTGCAGAAATGTTTTACTTCCGTCGCATCGGAGGGTTTTAAAACGTGAATGGTCTGTTTAAGGGTCTTAATCGGATTTAAGTCTTTGACTAGGCCGCACCAAAACCTTCATTTCGTTTTTTTGGGCAGCTGCAAGCCGGACCTGCTGCTGTGTTTCGGACCGTTGTCCTGCTGTTGAACCCCCGTGCGTGCGAGTTATGGCGAGTCGTCCAGGTCCCGAAGCTTCAAATCCCCAGGCCATCACGCCCCCACCACCATGTTTCACTGTCAGTATGATGGTCTTTTCATGTGTTTGGTGAATGTGAGACGAGCCTTTGTGGTCTGTTTTTGGTCAGCGTTGTCTTTCACCTCTCACATGGAAGACATTTTTCCCCCAGTCTCTTTCTTATGGGTGAATCATGAACTGTCCTTAACTGAGGCGAGTGAGTCCTGCAGGTCTTTAGATGTTGCTCTGGGTTCCTTCATGAGCTCCTGGACGAGGTGCCGTCGTCCTCTTGGAGTCATTTCAGTAGACCGGCCGCTCCTGCGAAGATTCACCCCCTTTCCAGGTTTTCTCCGGAGTCTCTCACTGTGGTTCACCGGAGTCCCAAAGTCTCAGAAATGTCTCTGCAACCCTTTACACACTGACGCATGATATGTTTTTTACATATAAAAATATATTTATATATATTTTTCATGTTTCTTTTTGAGATAATTTAGTGAGCTTCACTTTGTCAGTCAGGGAGTGTGACTCAGCTTTATAAAAGTCACAGGTTTAGTGGTGGCTGGGCGGGGGGGGTGGGGGGGTGATTACTTTTTTACACAGGGCCAAGCACGTTTGGAATGTTTTTTTTTTTTTTTTACTTAATAGTGTGTGTGTATGTGTGTGTATATATACATATATATACACACACACACACACACACACACACTAGGGCTGTAGCTATAGAATATTTTAGTAATCAAGTATTTTACCAAAAATTTAATGGATTAATCGAGTAATCGGATAAAATGCACTTTTGCTTAATTAAACAGCAATGTAAAATATATAAGAGAAACAAAGATTAATTGTTCTTTTTAGAAAAATCTACTTTTATGTTTTAAGTGCATGCAGCATTTTATCAAAAATAAACATTGTCATTATTCACAATATAAGGACTCGCTTATACCCCTCTATCACCTACGCGGTTTGACTCGCAGTGAGACGCCGTGTTGGGGGCCGTGAGCAACGTTCTGCAACGTCCGCCAAAAAAATTAAACATGTTTAAACAAGTTTTTAAGGCAACTTAAACATAATTAATTTTTTGCACAGAAAGATGGAAACGTAATCGCAGCGCCAAAACTCGCGGTGAATCATGAAGAACCGAACTTCCGGCCACCGCGCAGCTGAAATATTACAGTATTAAAGTGGACTGAGATTAATTAAGTGCATTACGGCACCATACATTCTTATTTTAAAGCCTTTTCTCAGATGCAAAAAAAAAAAAAAAAAAAGTTTTCAAATGACTTTAAGGATAAAAAAAAAAACTAAGGCACACATTAAAATAAATAATTACACAAAAACACCAAGTTGTGCAACTAAAAGTTTCCAAATCTACACCTCAGGCATAACATCAGCCTTTACTGATAATTTCTGTCGTTTTCTCTTGCTGCTTTCTTCTTCTCTTGGCCTCGCTGATAATTTTATCCCTTCCATTTTGTAGCTCGCAACAGAACAGGACGCGCCATCAAG
>JAAGKR010011636.1:15000-18785 GCA_011419295.1 Clarias macrocephalus
GATTAAGATCTCTTTCATGGAACTATTTACATTTCAGCGTTTATTGAGAATAGTGAAGAGGAAGAGAACACCGCGAGTAAGTAGTGAAATTCAAATTAAATTTTATTTGTCGCACATGCAGTCGTACACGGTGTGATAGGAAGTGAAACGCTTATACCACCACTGATGATCTAAAAATTCTAAAGAAAAGTTTCAGTATGTAATAAGAGAATTTTACAAACTCGAAATATAGAAAAATGTGTGTGTGTGGGGAGGAGGGACTTTATGTGTAAAAAGACTTTTAAATTTACATTATGTACAAATAATAAAAAATAAAATGG
This sequence comes from Clarias macrocephalus, assembly GCA_011419295.1. Classification (NCBI taxonomy): domain Eukaryota; kingdom Metazoa; phylum Chordata; class Actinopteri; order Siluriformes; family Clariidae; genus Clarias; species Clarias macrocephalus. Next base: position 15,321 of record JAAGKR010011636.1, read on the forward strand.
TAGAATAAAAATAGGAATATAGAAATACAATAAAATATAGACGAGTTGAAGTGGAATGTACGAGGTTTAGCCGTATCCTGGCAACACCGCGAGTGTAGGCTTCAGCTAATTAAATCATTATCATTACATACAGAGGAGTTAATGACACCAGGCCAGATGTGCAGCCTTCACACACACAGCTGGATGTCTGCAGGAGCGCCGCATGAGCTTTCATTTAGTGTGTGTCTGTGTGTGATTTTTAATCTTTGTTGTGTTGACTGGATTTCCCCACCATCCCATAATAGTTTACCACTCTTTTTTCCTCCTTATTTAAATTTTTCCACACACATCAGTTAACCCGTCTCTCCATCCGTCCCACGTGTCCCACTCGCGTCATTTTCTCCCGTTCCATTCCGTACACTACGCCACGTCACATCTTCAGCCTTGTTCTGTTCATCCTGTTTCCTTTCCGTCCATCCCAACTCCTCTTCTGTCCTCTTCCACCGCTTCTCTCCATCTAATCTCACGTCTGATCTCCTGATGAAGGGTTCCCTTACAGATCCAAGGCAAACTAACGCCTCTTCTTTCTCTCCTTTCAGGCGCTGTCTTGTGATTGGCCCAGCCTTTATCGCCAGCGGCAACAGACCCAGCGGGTGTGTGTGTGTGTGTGTGTGTGTGTGTGTGTGTGTGTGTGTGTGTGTGTGTGTGTGTGTGTGTGTGAGTGATCTGCCAAAGTGTGTCCTCGTCCAGTGCCTTGTGGATCGGATCTGAGAGATAAACGCTGAAGCATGCCGGGCGTCGAGGTCTAGTCTGTCTTCGCCTTAATGGCCGCGCCGTCTCCGTGCCCAATTGCAGCGCCGTAATCGGACATGACTGAGGTCAGCTCGAACCCGTTCCTGTTTTCATTTCGAACACGCCGGTGATCAAACTGGAGTCGCCATGATCACCCTCAACTCCAAGTGGCGCTATTTGTTCATGCTGCTCAGCGTGCAGCTAATCGTCATGGCCCTCCTGTCTAGAGACGCTTACCAGAAGAGGGTGACATACTTTTTTAGGATCTTCCGCAAATTGGATACGCTGAGCGGTCCAGGCGGGTCGGGGGCGGGTCACGAGACCAACCGCACTGGCGCCGACGTCTACGCCAACCTGTCTCAACTGGCGCTACTGCCCAATAAAGAGGAGATGCACTACTGCCCAAAAACATCACCACTACTCAGTAAGACCACACTGTACTACACTACACTATACTATACTACAATATTCTACACTATACTATACTACACTACACTATACACTACACTATACACTACACTATACACTACACCACACTATACACTATACTACACTACACACTATACTATACTACAATATTCTACACTATACTATACTACACTACACTATATACTACACCACACTATACACTATACTACACTACACACTATACTATACTACAATATTCTATACTATATTACACTACACTATACACTACACTATACACTACACCACACTATACACTATACTACACTACACACTATACTATACTACAATATTCTACACTATACTATACTACACTACACTATACACTACACTATACACTACACCACACTATACACTATACTACACTACACACTATACTATACTACACTATACACTACACTATACTACACTATACTATACACTATACTACACTACTATACACTATACTATACTACACTATACTACACTATACTATACAGTATACTATACTATACAGTATACTACACTATACTATAGTGTACTACACTACACACCATACTATATTACACTATACACTATACTACACTATATACTACACTATACTACACTATACACTATATTATACACTATACTACACTATTATACACTATACTACACTATACACTATACTACATAGACACTATACTACACTACACTATACTACATACTACACTATATACTACACTATACTACACTATACACTATATATACACTACACTATACTACTAGACACTATACTACACTACACTACACTATACTACATAGACACTATACTATACTACACTACACTATACTACATAGACACTATACTATACTACACTACACTATACTACATAGACACTATACTCACTACACTATACTACATAGACACTATACTATACTACACTACACTATACTACATAGACACTATACTATACTACACTACACTATACTACATAGACACTATACTATACTACACTATACTACATAGACACTATACTATACTACACTACACTATACTACATAGACACTATACTACACTACACTATACTACATAGACACTATACTACACTACACTATACTACATAGACACTATACTATACTACACTACACTATACTACATAGACACTACACTATATACACTATACTATACACTATACTACACTATAAACAGTATAATACATACACACTGCACTACATACACACAATACAGTAGCCTACCTTGTTTTTAAATCCTTAAATGGCTTGGCTCCCTCTCATCTTTTCAAACTGCTTGTCCTCTACATCCCGACTCGCTTGCTTTGCTCTTTTGATTCTGGCCTTCCTGCTGACCCTCGGTACCGCCTCTTTTCAATGGGGGGGCAGATCATTTAGTGTTACTGCACCAAAACTTGTGGAATTTGCTACCATACCCTCTCCATTCAAAGGTTCCACATTGTTCCTTAAAATCATCTCCAAGTGACGTTACACATCCGGCGGTGTTTAATTCGACACAACCTACACATGAACCTGAATGGTTTCTGTACGTGTTTTCCAGCTCTCTGGTATTAACCAACATTACCTGGAAGCTCCACCCACTTCCCAATCTCGGTTGGCGTCGGGTAAATATACATACATACATACTGTCTCCGTCAGGCGCGCGATGGAGAAAAGTCACACACCATCGCTTTCACATCATCTTTTAGGGTTTGCACACAAACGCTTCCTCTTCTCCTGACTCGGCAACATGACGTGATGAAATTTTGAAAATTTTGGAGTTCTGGTACACACACACATACACACACACACACACACACACACATTGTGTAAGTTTGCCCACTTAGAAATAAAGGGTCTATAATTATCATAGGTTTATTTTAAAGGATGGAGACAGAATATCAATCAGAAATCCAGTAAAACACATTATATAAAGGTTATACATTAAGTTACACTTCAGTGAGTAAAATAAGTATTTGCTCCCCTACAAACCAGCAATACGTCTGGCTCCCACAGACTGATCATGTGCTCATGTGGTACACACATTAATTTAAGAAGGCGCTCCTAACAACAACTCGTTATGTGTATAAAAGACACCTGTCCACAGAGTCTCTGTCTTCCATTCAAACCTCCAAAGAGACCAAAGAGCTGTCAAAGGACGTCGGGGACGAGACCGTAGACCTGCACGAGGCTGGAATGGGCTACAACATCATCAGCTAGACGCTAGGTGAGAAGGAGACAACTGTTGGAAATACA
>JAAGKR010011637.1:0-18780 GCA_011419295.1 Clarias macrocephalus
GCTGGATGTCCAGGTGGTGCTCCGAAAACAACGTGGGCTTCATAGACAACTGGAAGACCTTTGAGGGCAAAACTGGCCTGTTAGGGCGGGACGGTGTCCATCCCACTCGGGAAGGTGCTGCTCTCATTTCTTGTAGTATAGCACATAGTCTCAGAAGAGGCCGAGTTAATCGGTGACAATCCAGAGCCAAGGCCAGGGAGCAGACAGACAGGCTAAACCAACCGTCTGCTAGCTGCATAGAGTCGTCACTCAGGGTTCATCATATTGAGACTGTGTCTGTTCCCCGAGCTAAACATAAACATACATTTAGAAAGACTCAGAAAGTCTGTTTTAGTAATTTAATTAACATCGACACCACAAACTCAGATCACACTGAATGCGCAGCCGCATTTTCACAGCTTCCCACGAGCTGCCGCGGAAGCGCGCGAGATCCCTTTTCAAGAAACGTCTGTTCTTAATGGCCAGATCTGTATAGAGGTTAGTGGGTGAGCATTGTTTAGTAGTTTAGTTTTGAATTAGTAGTGATGGACTTGTTAACAATATTAACAAGATTGTGGTGGGATGAGTTGGTGTCCTGGCCAGTTACACTTATATACCTGAAGATGGCATTGGAAATGGCGAACCTCTGAAATCATAAAAAAGACACTGGAAGGAAATTTTAGTGGAAAGGAACATGGTATAGACCCAACAGCGACGATGATGATGAATATCGGGAAAGGATCCCTGATACATACCAAAAGAGTGACAGTATAAAGTGAATGTTGAAGTCACCAAATGGCTCAGGCAGAAACATGATAAATTTTGTGCTAGTAAACTAGTGAGGACGGAGGTCGGCTTACTGAATTATTATTGCGGCATAATGAACTAAACAGAAGGAAACTTAAAGCAAGGAATGCTCAAAACATTGCTAGTCTATAAACTGCAGACATCAAAAGAGAATATATATAGATAGTACATCATAAATTGCAGCAAGTTCTAATGGGAGGTCTTAATAATGTAATCGAATCTGGCACTGTGTACAGAAGATATACACCAGCATAGCAGAAAAAGTTGAAGAAGGGTAAGAAGGGTAACACTCTTAATTCAGACCAATACTGTATATTTCCAAAAGAAAAAAAATGATAAAGAAAAGATAAAGAACAAATGAAGGAAACACTTTGAAATTTTGTACAATTAACAAAATCTATGAGACATTTATATTCTGAATTACCTGCCGTCATTAAGATATAACTTGAAATACAGAGGCTGGAACCTAGGAAGACACCCAGAGAAGATAACATCACTGCAGAGTCCTAGTGTATGATAAACTACCAGAAGTTACTGTGGGAGTGAGACAACGATGTCATTTATCACCAGTTTTATTAAACTTGCTACTGGAAGCAATGATGCAAGAATCCAGGCAAAGTTGGAGCTGATGTGAATGTTAATGGGAAAAGGTAAACAATCGACAGTATGTACACAGATATGACTGCAGAATCACCCTGAGGAACTACAATGATAACCAATCAAATGAGTGCAGGTGGAAAAACATTTGCTGTTAAGATCAGTGTCCAAATAGCAAGGATTATGGTTATTAGCAAGGAAAATGATTAACTTGCTGTAACATATTATAATAAGCAGACTGAACAGGGCTACCTGGAGTGGTGGTCCTTAATGACGGACAGTGTAGCATGTATATCAAAGATTTGCACTTGCAGTAGGAATGATGGCTAAGTAGGTTAAGTTGGCACAAGAGAGACAAGGTAAAGGAAGACCTGAAATAACATAAGATGAATATTAAGGAAATGATTGATTTGGCAATAACAGAGAAGGATGAGAATGTCATGATGATAATAGAGGAAGGGGGGAATAATGTTTATTATTCATTACTTTAAGATGTAACTTTTAAATATCTATTACTAAATGTGACTGACTTAATTATCAGTGTGTTTGACACTGTTGTTCATCCTGACCTTGATTTATTTCTATTTTTTTATTCTAATTGTTACTAATTTATTTCCTTCAGGTTGAACCAGGATTCATGAAAGGCCATAAAAACTTCATCATGATGCACATTTTAAAATTCTGGTAAAAATTAGGATATGGGTTTAAATATTCATTTCTTATTAATTACTTTTTGTTGTTATTTAAATTTAACCCTGCATCTCTACATGTATATCCCTTTAGGAGCGGTTCTACTGTGACAAACAGCAGCATATATTTTAATTTCAGACACCTTTATTAGTGGACTTAGCAGCTACAATTTCACTGTTAATAAAACCTCCGTCTTTGTCACTCAGACCTTTGGTGAGTATTCAGTTGCAGTGACCTTACTGTGTTCCTTACTACTATTATTGTTTATTAAATAATAATAATATTAGAATTAGTGAAAATAACTTAAAGGTATAATATATATTTATGTGCATTTAATTGTATGTATATGCTTATTTTTGCAGGTAATTCCATGCCGCCAGTGATTGCCAGCTCAGTTTCCATGATATGGATGTCTCTTCTATCACTTCTGATTTCACTAGTGCTGCATCTGTAGCTCTAGACCCAATGATGAAACATAAATAAACATATATATGATCCTCATATATAATTAATGAGAGATAAACTATTTAGTTTTGCCATTAGCAAAATATCTTTAGAAAAGAAAGCAAAAAAATATATAGTTTGAATTGTTCTGGGTTCTGAGTTACCTGAGAAATTCTCTACATTCTATAATAAATAAATAAAACAAATCTACAATATTTCTTTAAAACCACTGAATAATAAATTGTATAAATCAATGTTGTTCTTTTCAGCATAATTTATAAACATTTAAATGTAACCTATTACTGTTTGTGTCTATATGTTTATGCACAATGATTAATGTATGTATGAAAATAAACCGTAGCACAACTTTATGCATCTAATGTAATAATATAACAATGGACTACTTAATTATGTGTAAACATGACCAGGCCAATGCATGATTTTTATTTTGTAACTTTTCCCACAAAACTGCATAGAATTATATTTTGGTCCAGAAAAAGACTAGTGTGAGTGCAGGTTTACCTTCCAATTAAGCAGGTGCTACACCTGATCCCACCTGTTTAACTTCTTAAGCTTTTAATAGACTCCTAAAATCAAAACCTGCACCCACACCAGTCCATTCTGAATATGACACGACCCCATTGCTGTAGAATTAGTGTAGAATAAACTACATACATACATACATACTAAATACTGAACATTGTAGAACAATTTCCCTGCATGAAGTAACAAATTATTCTTATTATCTTGATTGTCATTATTTTTAATATTTGAGAATGTCAGTAATTGTCAGTAAGATGTCGGTAAATTAAATTTTGGTCTTAACCCTTTTGGGCACCAATTTATTCCTCTACGTTTTACATTACAAAAGAATTTGGCAATGGACATTATGGGTCTGCTTGAGTCTGCAGTGACTGTTGATCCACTGTTGATACTGTTGTGAGAACGTCTGTTAAAGGAAATGGGGAGGGTGTATACATAGTTTGAGTTATTAAATGACAAGAAAACTTGTTCCTCAACCTGAAGCTCAACAGGTAAAATAACTCAGTGAGATAAGTTTTAGTTCATGTTATCTGATTTCACTACAGTGTGGCCTCACCCTGTGGCCAGTACAGACTTTGAGCAGTCTGGCTTTGTGTGTCATATTCATTGATGCCTGTTTAAAGAACGTTTGTAATTATTGAGGAAATAGTTCAGATAAATTTACCATAATCATCATAAGCAACATTATTATTATTATTATTATTATTATTATTATTATTATTATTATTATCAAAACATTGCTTAGCTCCATATGCGTTTATATATATCGAGATCACTGTATTTATATCTAATTAAAAACAAGCGCTTAGCTTTTACAGGCTCTTAAAGGCTAGCATCATAAGGTTTTTTTTATTTTTTTTTTTATTAATTTGACAGCCTAAACACATCACCTATATCTTTATTTATTTTCTTTCAGTTTTTTGCCAATTGTCCAGTGTACAGTGTGAACTACAGAAGACCCTCTGGAAGAATTAACATAATTTAGTTTAACATCACCTTATTAATCTTATTCTAAGATGTGACTTATTCCTCTGTAATTAATTAAACCAAACAGTATGAAGAGTAATTTGTTAACAATGTTGTTTTTCAAGTTGCCAAGGTTAATTAACAAACCGCCAAGCTGTGATTGGCTCTTAGGCCTGTATGACATACAGTAATGGGGTTGGCATACTTTTTGAAAAACACAGTGGTATGACTTTAAGTTAAAAAGCCCCCTTACCAGTCCTGCATTTTACACTCTAACACTGCCAGGAACACAGCACACCTGCTACCCGTGGAAACAGGTGAGTGATTTCCTTATTTCATCCCTAGTAAGATCATAAAAAAATCACACCATATACCTACACCATATAAACAGTATTTGTATGTTTAATAACAGTTGACTTATTGACTTATTTTTAACCAGGACAATGGACTGGAGGTTTATACTGGCTATTTTATTTCTGACTGGTAAGTGGTATTTATTTGATATTTTTTCCCTAAGAGTATAAATTCTGCTTTAGGTTCTGGAGTCATTCACGTTATTCTGTTCAAATATAACACTCTCAATCAATAGATCATCTGCCTTCTCTCTCAATAAGCTGCATCAGGAAGTAAGATTGTATGTGAATTACTCATGTGAATTGTGTGACTCCACACAGATAGCCCCTATTATTATTTAATACAGTAGATTACATTTCATTACATACTATTGTTAGATTCATTTCAGTCAATTTGTATAAATTTTATAGCAAATTACTTTAAAAAATAATGAATAAATAAATAAATAAATAAATAAATAAATAAATAGCAGTTGCTACAAAATGATACCATCTGTTGCACAATTCCATAATGTAACTTGTCAAACTTGTTCAATTGCTCGTGTTTCTAATATTTGTTAATCACTGATACTAGTTCTCAGTGCTTGGTCCTTTATCACAAAGAAATGATCTCAGTTCACTTTAGATTCATATCTATTCTTAACTATGTAGCCAGACCAGGCAGGTCTATCTGCCACTAGATGTTGGAGTGTTCCTATAATGTGTGTTCATTCAGCACCAAGAGAATTAGAGGAAGCTCCAGCTCCAGTTCAGGTGATGGTTCAGTTGGATGTGTTCAGTCAGGGCTCTGTGCCGGACACTGACATTCTTCCACTCCAACCTTAACACACCATGTCTTCATGGAGCTGGCTTTGTGGATTTCACATGCATGTCATCTTACGTTCTAACACACTAGAACCATTGGACATTTCTGTGTGAGAGACGTTTGTGTCTGTGAGTATATAAAAATGTTTGACGGTGTGTTTAGCGACGTGTGAGTAAGTGTGACCAATAAATCTGAAATTCTGCATGAAAGAGACTTTGTACATGAGTTTGATATTTACAGGTTTTGATTGGCTTAGGGCGTCTGCACAATTTTCCCTCCTTCACTGGGCTTCCTCCCAAATCATACAGGATGCCAAGCAGTGGCAAGACAAACCCAAGCAGTGAATCATAAGAGAGTGTGTGACATGGTGTTTAAATTCATCTGACACCTTCTCATGATAATTCTTTATTATGGCTTTTAATCCATTTTTCACTGATTCATCACTGTTTTATTGCTTTTGTGTTTTATTGTGTTTTACAGATTTATCTGTTGGGTTCTAACATATATCTGTATAATCAGTCATTGTATTTGGGCTGGGCACCTTAATCCTCAACCTTGAATATCATTAGGGCAAATGGGTTGAAAGCCTGTATCAAGGTCTTCGATATTTTTGGAACGTTGAGATGTTTGAGATGTTTCTAGGGAGGAAGAATGTCATGGTATCTGTTTAAGAATGGTAATTCAGTCATACAGAAGAGCTTTTACAACATACTGTATTACCCAGGAACAGCCCTTTGCTTTACACATTAATTTAAGTTAAACATCTCAGCATCTTATAGTCAGTGACATAGTGGTTGGGACTATATCTTGAAAGGAAAATAAGTAACAAACATCCAGAGAAATTAAATGTGACCCAAAGAAATTGTTGTTGAAGCCAGTTGAAAGGAGAATTGGGCATGATACCATGACTTACAACAAGATTTGCCAGTATTTAAATGGATGCCAAGCAGCATTGTTACTGTCTTTAATTACTTTGGGAGTAAAACTAGCTAGTTGCTCCCACTGCTATTCTAGAATTAAACATCAGCATTCTGAATACAATAAGGTTAAAGGATGAACCAAAACCGCATAAGCTTGTGTTAATAACAATGTTGTTATTTTTGTGAAACACAAACGTGTAAGAGTTCACAATGTCAACTATCTTGAAAAAGAGCCAAAAAGAATTTGCAGTCTAGAAACCAAGTGGGCGAGATTTGTAGCCAAGGTAACTGTCACTTTGGCATGCTAAATAAGCAACGTTTTCATAATGACCTGCCAGTCATTTCTGTAAACTTAGATTGGTGGAATTGTTTTGTTCCTGTTCTTCCCATATGGGGTTTTACTCAGGTTATGATCTCATCATCATCATCTGAGAAACAGTTTAAATGCTTATGTATAGATTAGAAAATCAATATTTTTTTACATGAGCTTCATCTAAAAAGTAACTCTACTCTCTATTTAGAGACTAGAGTAAATAAATAAAATGTAGGGAGTAAAAGTACATGTTTTCCATACGTGTGATAAATATTGTATATTATAGGTGTCTTCATAAGTCTCCCCACGTGTAGGCACCCTTATTCAGAGCGACTTACATTTATTTTTTAAATATCATTATACATCTGAGCAGTTGAAGGTTAAGGGCCTTGCTCAAGGTCCCATCAGTGGTAACATAGTGGTCGTTGGTATTTGAACTTGGCACCTTCAGAACTGTAGCCCAATTAACCAGCCTTTACCACTGAGCTACCTCTTACATTTTAGTGCACTCTCTTGGTGCAACTGAAGTTCACTATGAACAGTGAACTATGATCTATGATCAGCCACTGGTTAAACTTTGTAAAATGTTTTCTGTTTGACAGCCATAAGTCCTGCACAATCAATAGAAACAACCACGGCTTCACCCACAAGCACATCTTCAACCAGCTCAACAACCACAACTGCACCCGTGAGCTCATCTACAACCACCCCAACAACCACAACTTCACCCACAAGCTCATCTACAACCACCCCAACATCCATGACTCCATCCACAAGCACGTCTTCAACCAGCTCAACAACCACAACTTCACCCACAAGCTCATCTACACCCACCACAACAACCACAACTTCATCCACAAGCTCATCTACACCCACCCCAACAACCACAGCTTTACCCCCAAGCACAACTTCAGCCAGCTCAACAACCACAACTGCACCCGTGAGCTCATCTACAACCACCCCAACAACCACAACTTCACCCACAAGCGCATCTACAACCACCCCAACATCCATGACTCCATCCACAAGCACGTCTTCAACCAGCTCAACAACCACAACTTCATCCACAAGCTCATCTACAACCACCCCAACATCCATGACTCCATCCACAAGCACGTCTTCAACCAGCTTAACAACCACAACTTCATCCACAAGCTCATCTACAACCACCCCAGCAACCACGGCTTCACCCACAAGCACAACTTCAACCAGCTCAACAACCACAACTGCACCCGTGAGCTCATCTACAACCACCCCAACAACCACAACTTCACCCACAAGCTCATCTACAACCACCCCAACAACCACGGCTTCACCCACAAGCACAACTTCAACCAGCTCAACAACCACAACTGCACCCGTGAGCTCATCTACACCCACCCCAACAACCACAACTTCACCCACAAGCTCAACTACAACCACCCCAACAACCACGGCTTCACCCACAAGCTCATCTACACCCACCCCAACCACAAATTCACCCACAACCTCATTTACAACCACCCCAACAACCACGACTCCATCCACAAGCACATCTTCAACCAGCTCAACAACCACAACTTCATCCACAAGCTCATCTACAAACACCCCAACATCCATGACTCCATCCACAAGCTCATCTACACCCACCACAACAACCACAACTTCACCCACAAGCTCATCTACACCCACCATAACAACCACAACTTCACCCACGAGCTCATCTACACCCACCACAACAACCACGACTCCATCCACAAGCACGTCTTCAACCAGCTTAACAACCACAACTTCATCCACAAGCTCATCTACAAACACCCCACCAACCACAACTTCAGCCACAAGCTCATCTACATCCACCACAACAACCACAACTTCACCCACAAGCTCATCTACACCCACCACAACAATCACAACTTCATCCACAAGCTCATCTACAACCACACCAACAACCACAACTTCACCCACAAGCTCATCTATATCCATCCCAACAACCACGACTCCATCCACAAGCACGTCTTCAACCAGCTCAACAACCACAATTTCATCCACAAGCTCATCTACAACCACCCCAACAAGCACAACTTCATCCACAAGCTCATCTACACCCACCCCAACAATCACAACTGCACCCATCAGCTCATCTACAACCACCCCAACAACCACGACTCCATCCACAAGCACGTCTTCAACCAGCCCAACAACCATGACTTCATCCACAAGCTCGTCTACAACCACCCCAACAACCACGACTTCATCCATAAGCACGTCTTCAACCAGCTCAACAACGATGACTTCACCCATGAGCTCATCTACAACCAGCCCAACAACCACGACTTCATCCATAAGCACGTCTACACACAGCTCAACAACCACAACTTCCCAGATGAGCTCATCTACAACCAGCCCAACAACCACGACTTCATCCACAAGCATGTCTACACACAGCTCATCAACCACAACTGCACCCATGAGCTCATCTACAACCACCCCAACAACCACAACTGCACCCACAAGCTCGTCTACAACCACCCTAACAACCACGACTTCACCCACAAGCACGTCTTCAGCCAGCTCAACAACCACGACTTCACACACAAGCTCGTCTACCACCACCCCAACAACTACAACTTCCCCCACAAGCACGTCTTCAACTAGCTCGTCAACCACAACTTCACAGACAAGTTCATCTACAGACCACCCAACAACTACCACGTCACCCACCAGCACAACTTCAGTGCCTGCAGACATAACCACAGTTTTTTTATTGATTTTCAGTATTAATGAAACCTTTGATCAAGCGCTGGCTGATACCAACTCTCCACAATTTGCAAAAAAAGCTAAAAATATACGTAGTCAGGTATATATTTTTAATGATTATTTTTTATTTATTTACAATTATTTTATTCACATAAAAAAAAAATCACTTTCCCACCCTCGAAATTCTGTTGCCAATTCATATGACCTAAAGAACCTGAAGTTTTTTTTTATGTTATTTTCTTAAAAGATTTTTACATTCACCTGATATTCAGTTCAGTTTAATTAAATTATATAAATATTGAGAAACCACATTAAACGCATATGCATTAGGATGCAATTCTTTTTTTAATACGAACATTTTTTAGCTCATATTCATAATATATGTATTATGATTACATAATATATGTGTATGACTAATGTTGATACTCACCCAAGTTTTTTTTATTTTCTTTCAGGTTGACCCTTTGTACTCTAAATCCTATAAAAACTACAAGTACTCGGAAATTTTGCAGCTTAGGTATGCTGCAGTATATGTTTTTACTTATTTATGGTTTAATTATTAGCATTTATTAAGCTGAGGATTTCTCACTGAATGTAATATTTTTTATCTATATTTGTGTCCTTGCAGTAATGGTTCTACTAAGGTATACACCAACCTTAACTTCAATTCTAGTGGCCCAATTGTTACTGTATCTGATGTGAAAAAAACTCTTCTCGATGGACTGAATAACTTGACATTTCCTGTTATTCCAAGCTCCATCAGTGCCATTCAGACCCTTGGTCAGTAGACTTTACGCTTACTTATTTATAATAAAATAACCTAAAATAATTGTAGATTTAACTATATGTTTCTGCATATTTAATAAATGTGTGTATGTTTGTATTTTGCAGGTAATTCCATGCCTCCAGTGATTGCCAGCTCACTTTGCATGATCTGGATGTTGTTACTATCACTCCTTCTTTCATTAGCATTCTACGAACTGATCATAAAACATACACAATAAGTAATATATTCATAAGATGAAGGGAATATGTTGAAATGATTAATTCCTATCAGCATAAGATATCTTTACATAAGAAATACAAACATATTGAAATGTTAAGCTGGAGAACAAATGATGGTCCTGATTTTCCTGAAAAATTCTCCACATCCTGTCCTACAAATATTGTATTTATTGTACTTAAAATTTGAAATCAGTGTAGTTAATTTGTATAATAGTACAAATTAATGTTGTTTCATGAATATTAATAGTAAAACACTCACCAGTATTTACATACCTACATATAATGTTTTTATATTAGTGTACAAAAATACTCTAATTATACACCCTGTATGAATTAAAGCTCTGCACTAAATAATCATACGTCATGCATATACTTTAGTAATATAAGTATGTGGACATTTGATTATCAGACGCATACGTTTTTTTAAACAAACTTTGGAAGAAAACTGCAAGCATACAAAAGCACAGAATTATATAATCTGTAGAATGGGATTGTTTGGTTGCAGGCTTTCTTTTTAATCAAGTCATTGATGCAACCTGTTTTATCAGTTTAACTTGGCTTCTAATAGACGAGGTGTGGCCTCCCTCCGTTTTTATGGAATGGAAACCTGGATGCACACCAGCTCTTTCTGGGAGAGATTGGAATCCATTGGTTTAGAATTATATTTCCATGGCAACAAAAGAACACAATGTAATCTCCATGAGGACAGGGTTGGATTAAGAGAAAATGAGTGATCTGCACAGAGGTTTGACCTTGACCCCACTGCACCCAAGCCGACAATAATGCTTTTGTTCAAATATGCAAAAATAGCCCCATAACCATTCTCCAAAATATACTTCTGCTCCATGTTGTCCTTTCTTCTACTCTCTCAACAACAACAACAAAAAGTCCCACACTGTAGTATTTCACCTTTTGCTTTGTTTGCCATGGCATCATTCTGATGAGCTTATGCAACATCATAACATTTATTTCTGTCCAGAATCACATAAATGTTTCTCCAGGATCTTGTATTAATGATGGGAGAGTCGGTCCTCTGCCTAAATAAAGCCTTCTCCAGCACATCCCAAAGAATCTAAGGTCTAAAAATTATGCCCCATTTCTCCCGAACCACTCTTTTACAATTTGAGCCCAATTGGTTTTGTCATCGTCATCAAGGAATATGCCTGTGCCATCAGTTAAGTAAAAAATCCATTGATGGAAAAAAAAACAACTCATTGTACTGATTTTTGTATGGATTTTTCCCAGCTGACCTGATTTTTTTTTGTGGGCACATAACATTGCTGACCCTAGAACTACAACATGTCAACATAAACAAGGCCAGATCATAACTCTGTTCCCTAAGGCTTGTATATGAGTACATGACTTCGTCTTCCTCTCTTCTTACCCTGATCTGGATTCCTCCACCCATACAACATTTACCGTTTCTCCACAGTCCATTTTTTATGCTTTCTAGTAAACTGAAGCTTTTTTATTAGCTTCATTACATTATAAGGAGTTTTATTCATGTTGTGAGTGTGAAAACACTCATATTTTCACTATTGAACATAGCTGTGGAGTCTAATGTATGTTTTTTTTTTTTTTGATTTCACTAAACATTTAAGTGATCTCCCATCATGCTCATTCAGAATCGTTTTCCGAGCACATTTCTTCCTTGAACATGAAGGTTCAGCACTATCCTTCCAAGATTTAATAATGCATTTTACAATTTTTAACAATTCTTTTTAGTAATTTCAACAATTTTCTTAGTTATTTCTTTATTTGATGCAGGACAATAATTTCATTCTTTTGAAACAGAGGAATGTTTTTTTTTTTTTTTGCCATATTATATTATGATTATATTACAATATATTGCTTTACATTATGTTTTATTGTTAGAATTGTTTAATTCATGCAATGGTTTTTAAAATCTATTAGAACTTTAAATGAATAAGAACACAATAAATAAGAAGATATTATAAAATAATATTCCTGAAAATTACAAGTTATACCGTTATTGTCTTTGTGTTGCACATCTATCTATCTGTCTATATTTAATTTAATTTTATTTAATTTTATTTATTTTTCCGTAAATTGTCTTGTGCAGGCTGTACTTTATGTATGCTAATGAGGCCCAACCTCTCTTCCATGGCACTGAGATCATGTGACCTGAGACCTCATTATAATTTTCTTCACAGCAGTTATCATGGCTACTACACAGTACTACACCAACTCACAAAAATGCCGCTAGCTTTGAAAATGTTTACCTGTGTAGGTTTCCGACCCCCCCCCCCCCCCCCGCCGCCCTTTTTTATGACAACTTCTTTTTTTATGTCTTCTGTGATATTCAATATGATTGTGTATAAAAAGTGAGATATCTGTCATAAAGTCTTGATTTTCTGAACACTTTTTTTTATTTCTGCTGATAACTTCTGTGGCATAATTAAACCATCGTATTATTATATACTATTTCTTTCTCTGCTACAGAAGGGCGCTGGTGGTTCCATACATGTTTTTCACGTTGATGAAACCCACTGTTCACCTGGAGCCTTAAAATTTAGTTTACATCCATACCCTGATCCATGGACACACTCACTTTGATCATGGTGGTTCACAGAGACGTCCTCGGAACACTGCTTGTGCTGTTTGAAGTCACAAGATTTGTAAGACTGCAGTCAAGCGCTACAGACATCGAAATATAATTAAAACATAAAGATTATACCTGAGTGTGTGTCTGTGCCCTGCGATGGATTGGCACCCTGTCCAGGGTGAACCCTGCCATGTGCCCCAAGTCTCCTGGGAGAGGCTCCAGGCTCCCCGTGACCCTGAATACAGGATTAAGCGGTAATGAAGGTGAGTGAGTGAGTGAGTGAGTGAGTGAGTGAGTGAGTGAGTGAGTGAGTGAGCGATTACACCTGAGCTCAATTTTCAATTTAGAATGTTCGCCACTAGACAAGTGTTTGAGTCCTTTTTTTTTCAGCATTCACTTTGTCATCTGGTGTTATTGTGTGTAAATGAATGGCAAAACAGACAACATAACTTATTGCTAAGTAGCTCTATAAGAATAATATGTGCAAAAATAAAAGGGGCCTGAATATTTTTTAATTCACTGTTGACTCTCTGTATACATGAATTGCCATGCTGCTAAAATTCTTTTATCAATATAAACACCGTTTGAAAGCAAAGAGAACCAGGGCTCTTGTGGGTTTTAATTATTATTGAGTTGTTAGCACCGATATAACCTGTTTGCATCATGGAAAAGTGACCTAATGCCGACCGATCAGTCAATAAAACACATATTTTGTATTAAAATGAGGTGTATGCAGTATGCATGAATCTTTTTGTGCCAAGTTTGCACTGTGATGTCACACTCATATCATTTAAAGTCTGAATCTTCATGTATGTATCTGTTTTTGTGTAAATCACTGGTACATACAAACTCTGGTTTCACTGTAAAGTAAAACCTTCTTCTGGTTACAATATTCATGTTGATACAGTTTGCCCCAACACTACCCAGTTACTGTCTGTATTTGAATGTTTTAATCTGACACAGCATGTTCACGTTCCTACACATACTCGTGGTCATACCCTTGATCTAATATGTACTTCAAGGGGTGATATCACTTCTATTTCTGCCTCTGTCACCAGTATTTCTGACCATAAACTTCTTGACTTCAGCCTCAATCTGCCTTTTCATTTTAAATGCCCTAAGACTGTTATTACATACCGTAATTTGAAAGCTATTGATACTGTATCATTTTGTACCACTATATTTCTCCTCCGTCTGTGATACTATCTAATTACCGCTCTATAATTTCTGATATCCTACATCATTGTGAACGTGAGTTTTTGAGTGATCACTCAGGTGATTCTCCCGCACGTGATCTTTGAAGTGATTCCAGTCAAGCCACCGAAGGCATAAAGGTAAACTCTGTTTTCAATACTCTGAGATCTTTCCATGTTTGCCAGCCAGGTCTCCCACCATGCTTAGGCCATGACATATTTGAGGGGGTCTTATCCTATGATGTGGTCTTATACGCGAAGTATTTTATTAAGAAAAAACAGTGAGTTACATATTCAGTTTTAAACCGATGCATCAAGTAGTTCAAAGGTACTGTACTATTGCTCTCACAAAGCCATAAAAATAAAAAGATTATTGTAGCACTGTGCAAAAGTTTGGGCACCCTACATAACCAGTACTTAGTAACACCCCATCTGGCAGATTTCACAGCTTGTGAACGCTTTTTATATCCGGCTAAAAGTCTTTGAATTCTTGTACATGGGATTTTCTCCCATTCTTCCTTGCAAATGGCTTCTAGTCCTGTAATATTCTTTGATCATCTTACATGCACTCCTCTTTAAACCCCTAAATTCTGCCAATTCCCTCATCAGTGAAACCGGTTCTATAACTTCATACCTATCGTGAATGAAGCGAGTAGCCTATATATTTGTTTGTTGCATTTCTGGGGGAGTGTGTCTGCAGTTTTATCGATAAATCTTTTGATTGAAAAGTGTGCACGCGGAACTCACTATCACTGGCAGTGTTTATTGTTTACTGTATTTTTAAAGCGCATACCCATAATAAAACAATATAGTTTTAGGATGACTTATCATAGACTTTTGTATTCTTTGTTGTACTTTGTCTTTTTGCACACATGCGCGGGTGCGTTACAATAATAATAATAATAATAATAATAATAATACTGAATGGAGAAAGCGCAGTCAAAGAAGTATAGAAGAAGAGAAGAAAATGAAGAATAAATAGATCTCAGTATTTACAGTTTGAGCTCGACACGTTTATGAGCTCTGTCGCTTGCTGTCAATGGGCACCTAAGAGAGATTAACACATTTTCGGCTTCAGTAGACACACAATACCTCAGATTGAAACACGACTGCCCCCTACAGGTAATTAACGTCATCTTCACAGCTTCCCACGCGCTGCTGCGCAGCTCGCGAGGTACCTTTTCTTGAAATGTGCATGATTAGCAGCCAGATCTGTACGCTCACTTCAAGACTGCAGCTAATGATGCTAATAGCAATGCTAAAGTTAAAGCTACTGCTAAAGTTTAGTCTACTTGCGAGGTTTGTCTTGGTCAGAAGGACAGCCACTGCTTAGTTAATCCGGGTGGTAGAGTAGATGTTCTCACACCCAGCCAGCTTTCCCACCGCTAACAGCACCTCCTCCCTGCTAACGGCTGCAGACAGAAAGAGAATTTTTATGTACAGTTGTTTTTTTTAACAAGATGCAAGCTTAATTAAATCAACTTGGAGCCACCAAAACAAAACACATTCATTTGAACATGTAATTGTCAAAACTCATTTGATCCTTTCCATGGCTTTCATCTGGAGAGGATTATAAAAGTAGAATAAACATTTACACCAACATTAGTAATTAAATCATTTCATTAAATAGTATTGTAGTTTTGTATGACTATGCACCAGTCTCTCTCGGCGCATGCGCTGGGTGTGAGGAGAGCACATAGAATGCTGTTTGACTTCATGCCAGTTTCTGAAAGGCTGCCCCCCCCCCCTCCTCACCCACTTCTTTAATTTGGAGATTCGTAGGGAGATTTTCTCTCTCCAGCATGACTTCAAGTGGGTTCCTATGGACGGTATACAGGTAGAGGAGGTGCTGTTAGCGGTGGCAGAGCAGGTTGGGTGTGAGAACACCTACTCCGCCACCCGGATAAAAAATGCAATGGTGGTCCTTTATGGTTTACTGTATATGTGTGTGTTTATGTACAGGCGTTGGACAATAAAACTGAAACGCCTGGTTTTAGACCACAATAATTCATTAGTATGGTGTAGCGCCTCCTTTTGCGCCCTTCAGGATACAATGTTTGAACCACTGGGTGCACATGGTCCTCCAGAATGGTTCGGTAGTCCTTGGCAGTGACGCGCCCATCTAGCACAATTATCAAGCCGAGGGAATGGCATGATATCGCACCCCAAACCATCACTGATCCACCCACATGCTTCACTCTGGGCATGCAACAGTCTGGGTGGTACAGTCGCTTCTTTGGGGCTTCTTCACGCCATAACTCTCCCAGATGTGGGAAAGACAGTGAAGGTGGACTCATCAGAAAACAACACATGTTTCACATTGTCCACAGCACAAGATTCTCGCTGATGGCACCATTGAGACCGACGTTTAACAGTGACCAAAGGTTTGTCTATAGCAGCCCGGCCATGTACATCGACCCTGTGAAGCTCCCAAGGAACAG
The DNA here is from genome assembly GCA_011419295.1 of Clarias macrocephalus. NCBI lineage: Eukaryota > Metazoa > Chordata > Actinopteri > Siluriformes > Clariidae > Clarias > Clarias macrocephalus. The sequence goes on from JAAGKR010011637.1 coordinate 16,362, forward strand.
TTTTGGTGGAAACAGGAGAGTTGAGATGCACATTTAATTCTGCAGTGAGTTGGGCAGCTGTGGTTTTATGTTTTTTGGACACACTGCGGGTTCGCACCCGGACATCCGTTTCAGACGGCTTCCTCTCGCGTCCACAGTTAATCCTGTTGGAATGTGGTTCGTTCTTCTTGGTGGTTTGCTGACGTTACCCTGAATACCGTGGCTCTCGATATATCACAAAGACTTGCCAGCGAAACACGAACCAACAATTTGTCCTCTTTTGAACTCTGATATGTCATCCATAATGTTGTGTGCATTGCAATATTTTAAGCAAAATTGTGGTATTATTCTGCTAATTAAACCTTCACACTCTGCTCTTCCATCAATGAAGATTGGCCACCAGACTGATCACATTTAGCCATGAAATCTTCAACACTAAATTTTAGACTGCCCTCCAAGGTGCTTAGGATCTTTTACTCCTGCACCATAGAGAGCATCCTGATGGGTAACATCACGACCAGATTCGGGAACAGGACCATTCAGGAGAGACAAGCTCCGGATAGACAGAGGGTGGTAGAGCTGAGGGTAGGATCCATACTGAGTTCCCTGATGACCTGCACTCTATCTACACCAGGCGGTGCTAGATCAAGCCCAGGAAGATTGTGAAGCACCTCAGCCACCCCTACAATGGGGTGCTCCTTAGATTGTGGTCAGGAAAGCGCTTCTGTTCCGTGAAGGCCAACACAGAGAGACTGAAGAGAGGTTTCGCCCCATAGGCTGTATGGGCTCTCAACCAGAACTTTACACAGGACTCCACTGATTGAACTTTCTATGTTTCCTTCACACATTTGTTGGAGCACACCAAAACCAGCCGCACTGAACATCTGCACATTGCACAGGACACATTTGTTGCACATTTCTGTTTACACATAAATGAGGACTAAATATTACACTTTAAAGAAAGACAATACCACTGCTTCTCATCATTTCATTTTACACTCCATGACCACTCATACTGCTACTGTTTGCACATTGCACACTCCATATATACCTTATACCGTTTATACCTTTTATATTTTCTCTATATTCTTATTTCAAACTTTATTTTACTGTAACAAAACCACTACATAGTGTAGATTTTATATTTTAAATGATTTTCTATTGCGATTTGCCTCTTATTTCCTTTTTTAGGTCACATACAGTTGTGCATTCCACTGCATATCATACTGTGTACGGTTGTGTATGACACAGAATTGCAAAATTAATTGCGAGATTAATTCGAGAAAAATTTGCGCTCATCGTTGAGATACTAGAACCAGAAATATTCAACTTAGGAAGTTCAATGTCCTCAATTGTTCCCTTCATGTATGAGACTAATGGTCCCATGTCAGTCTTTGTGCATATCTTAGTGTCCATTAACAGATAAACTGTTATTGAGGATTGGACCCCTGATTAGTACAGCTGGTGTTTTAGGCAGCAACATCCCAGCATGCCTCTCCTCACAGCTAGGGGTCGCACTTCCTGCTTCCTAGTTTCCTCCTCATAACTTCTTTGTCTCTGCATGCTGAGACTAGGACTAGGCCTGGTAGTGTACAGTATATAGATATATTTGGCCTCTCAGCATAGCATGTGTCTGTATACAGCAAGCAGACCCCTGACAGCAGTGTAACGCTACGCCAAGTCAAGTCCTCTGCTCGAGCCGTGTCATGATCACCTGCAGCCCCTCTCCACATTCCGTTCCACTGCTTCCGTTTTGCCGCTTCATTCACAGGCATGAGCTCACCTGCTCCGTATTTCATTCATTAGTTTTCACTCTGTATAATTCGCCCAGGAACAACCGTCCGGTGCCGAATTATTTCGTGCTCCAAGCCCAGTGTCTAGTTTATCTTTTGTGTCTATTGTATCTGCTCATTATACCTTTTGCCTTCTACGTTGTTGACCTTTTTTCCCTCTGACTACGTCCTCAGCTTCACGACTCGGAATTGTTCGCTACGCTGATTGATAACCCGGCTTTGACCCACTGCTTTCGTTTTTGTCTCCGACTCTCTCTCAAACTGCACGCCGGATTCAGCGCGCGCGCTGCAGCCTTCACCTCTCCACACAGCCGCGCTCACGCGGCCGCTGCCCTCTCTCAACCCGCGCGTCGGATCGTGCACGCGCACTGCAGCTTTCATCTCTTCACACAGCCGCGCTCACGCGGCCGCTGCTCTCTCTCAACCTGCGCGGCGGATTGTGCACGCTCATTTCTCTACACCGCACGCGCTCTGTGCCACGCGTTCGTTAACCCCTGTCTACAGCCACTGCCAAGCCACGACACTACCCAGTTCAGACAGCATCTCAAAGTACTGTATCCTCGATTAAACAAAAGGAGAAGTTTGACTGTGATATTGTGCATTAAAATCAATTATATTGAACCCTATCTGTTGTGTCTGCTTCTGGG
>JAAGKR010011638.1:0-18525 GCA_011419295.1 Clarias macrocephalus
AGAGAGAGAGAGACAGAGAGAGAGAGAGACAGCAAGAGAGAGACAGAGACAGAGAGAGAGAGACAGCGAGAGAGAGACAGAGAGAGAGAGAGACAAAGACAGAGACAGAGAGAGAGAGAGAGACAGAGAGAGAGAGAGACAGCAAGAGAGAGACAGAGACAGAGAGAGAGAGAGACAGAGAGAGAGAGAGACAGCAAGAGAGAGACAGCGACAGAGAGACAGAGAGAGAGACAGAGAGAGAGAGACAGAGAGAGAGACAGAGACAGAGACAGAGAGAGACAGAGAAACAGAGACAGCGAGAGAGAGACAGAGAGAGAGAGAGAGACAGAGAGACAGAGAGAGACAGAGAGAGAGACAGAGAGAGAGAGAGAGACAGAGAGACAGAGAGAGACAGAGAGAGAGACAGAGAGAGAGAGACAGCAAGAGAGAGACAGAGAGAGAGACAGAGACAGAGAGAGAGAGAGAGAGAGCGTATGTGTGTGTACCGCCTTAATAAAAAGCAGAAAAGCAAGAAAGAATGAAAAAACAAGTGGCAGAAAAAATAAAAAGCTTGTGTCAACTACCCCGCCTGCATCCAGTTTCTCACTCCTGTTCACTTGTTACAGAAATATTTTGGTTCTTTGGGTTTTACACTGAATATTATACGACAGTTAGTTCATGACCAGGCGTCCACGAGTGCTGATAATAGACTGTAACAACACTGAGACATTTAACTACATCATTTCACAGGGTTAATGACACTGACTGTGTCTCAGCGTGGGACTGTACAGTCCGCAGTACTGAGGAGAGAGCAGCTGCCTGACCACACCCACATTCACACCCAGTCACAGAAGCACTTTCAGCAACATCACACATCTGATCACGTCATGTCGTCTTACACAACACGCCTCACGTCTCTGCACTAATCACTTCCAAGTCCTTCTGAATCGCCGCTGATATTCTAAAGTGTAATAAGGTGAAATCTGCAGTAAACCTGGTGAGTTTCTCAGGACTGTCCACCACCTCCTGGTTTATTCTCCTCACCGTTTGGCTACACAGTAAGAGTTTAACAGCACTCTCACCTCCTGTTCATTACACTGACTGTACTAACAGGCCGTTATTCAGCACAGCCGCAGGCGCTCCCAGCACTCCCTCTGGTGTGACACTGCTTAAACAGCATCTCTTATCAGAACAAGTTCCATGTAGACCCTTGGTTTGGAAGCTCAGAACATTTACTTCTCCAATTATCCAAATCTTTCATACCAGAGCCCATCTGAAGATTAATCTTGATGGGCTCTGGTATCATTTTAAATTCTTTAAGGGTTAAGAGTTCTCGGCTTGCAAAAAGAATCGTTCTACACAGAAACCCTCAACATCACTGAAGGCTTCTGACAGACGATCGAGTAAAGAAGCCAAGAAACCTTACAAATCCAGTGAACACCTAAAGAAACCTTGAAGACCTTTTTTACTCAGCTAGAGCCTCTCAAACTTTAAAATTTAGTCATGGTACTTAAAAGTGCTTGGGTTACAAAAATGTTTCCACTAATCTACCAACCTTCTAGTCCCTTCCATGTAGTAAAGTTCTCCATAGAAAACGTATTTTTGTTTGAACAAAAAGGAACAGAAGCAAACATGGAACAGAAAATTAGTTTACACACTTGGGAAATAAAGAACACTGTGTGTGTGTGTGTGTGTGTGTGTGTGTGTGTGTGTGTGTGTGTGTGTGTGTGTGTGTGGTTTCGCCAGTCAGCTGCATTTCCCACGGCATCAGGACGTAACTTACTCACCTCCTTCTATAACATCTATACGCTGTCATCCATTAACGCCTCGTATAAATCACTTCATTAGCTTCACGCAGTGGGACAAACAGAACCGCAACAATCAATAACTATTACATTCATGCTGACCCACGATCTATATTTACTGTACGCTCAGCCATCATGTTTTTCTCTCTTTGCTCTGTTGAAAAAGGAGCTACGAGGAGAAAAGGCGAGAATTACAGAAGCTGAACATCTACCATCTGCCCTCGCCTACTATACAGTAACTACTTATACACGGTGTACATCCCCAAGTGTGTGTCTCTTAAGAGTGTGTGTGTGTGTGTGTGTGTGTGTGTGTGTGCACGCACGTGTGCGTATACAGACTGCGTGTGAGGCAGAGAGAGAATTTATGGAGGTCCAGAAAAATAATAATAATAATAATATTGCTATCGTGTGTCATTTACATTTCACCAGGTTAAAATCGAATGGCTCGAGCTGTACGCTTGATTTATCTGTAACACATTAACCTCGAATTATGACGCGAACCTCCTCGCTTAATTGTGCACTATTTTTGATCGGCTACCGAAATGTCATTACAGGTGGAGCTGTATGATAGAAACAGCAGAGTGTTTACTCTACACATCTCATCCATCGCTTCGTAATCGTTCTTTTTTGCTTTCGCTCTTTTGATGGTTTTCAGCTTTCTCTCCTTCTGCACGCTGTATTGTCGTATGATGTATAGCGATGTGACCCAGCACCCAAAATTCTTTCACTCCAACGCAGCCTCCATTCTTCATGGGTAAGAGGGCGCGCAGGAAACAAAAACCTTGAAAAATGTGTATCTGACCTCGTCAAATCCCGGCCAAATCACAGACACGCCGATTCACACGGGACTGACGTTATCACAGGGCCTCAGTGTTCACCGAAATACGGGAGGTCATTTGCGGAGGAATTTTTACATTACAAATTACAGACATGGCCGATTCGCACAGGATTAGGATCACAGACGACCTCCTCAATTATTACAAATCACACGAGGTCTCCAGGTAATACTACAGTAGTCGCGTGCGAATAGGACATTTATTTGGTTTTAAAAAAATGTTAAAATGCAATAAAGACCATTTTATTGTACTTTTTACTCCTTACGGCAAATTGTTTTCCCCTAGGACACAAGCGTCTTTTAGAATCTTTAAACGTTTAATTTTAGCCAAAACAATGACAGGGAATTACCGCAAAAAACGTGTACTGAAAAGCCAATCGCACGGTCATGTGACCAGTGAAGAGAAACTACCTCCTGGGTAAAACAGCGGCTGCTATGAGTGACGTAAACGGGTTCAGTGGAGTTTAGGAGAATGTTCAATCCAAGAAAGAAATACATTACTGCCACTGCAGTTTCCCCGGCAGTCATGGACTACAGGTATGTGTTGCTTATGTCCATGATATGTTCTGTGAAACAAAACAACACTTATTTCTACAACACTAATTTGATCTCACTTCAGAAAACCAATCAAAGCAAACTTGGCTATACTTTATATCAATACTAAATTGGATAATTAAATAACCACAAACACAACTGCAGGCTGATTTTTTTGCTATTTATTTATGTATTTATTATTGGGACAAAACTGTGTGAGGTGGAGTTATATCATTTTGCATAATCATTAAAACTTCATAATGTAATAACATTTTGACATAATATTCTACAATTTATGCTTTTTATCATGCATGACTCAAAGAAAACATGCATATAATACTCTTTAGCAGTTTAATATTAACATGTTTTATTCGGAAATAAAAACCTTGCCTGTAAAAAAATATATATAATTTCAAAATATAACAGAATAAAAGTATTTGACTTATGTAAGCTTAAAATAAACCATGTTTAGTGTTACTGATAATTCTATGCTTACAAAAAAAAAATGAACCAAAGATACATGAGACTGCTGCCTCAGATTCAAAGCTGAAACAATTAAATCATTTTTTTTTTAATTCAGTTTGAAAGTTTCATTTCTAAATGTCAGGAGCATCATAAAGTCAGTGTGCTGTCCATCTTCTGACCAGCATGAAGTACACTTTTCATTAGGACATGCTCACTGCTCCCTAGGACACAGTGACCAAAATACTTTCACAATCTGTCTCTCCGTCTGTCTGTCTCTCCGTCTGTCTGTCTCTCCGTCTGTCTGTCTCTCCGTCTGTCTGTCTCTATGTCTGTCTCTCACTCGTACTGTATAGAAACCATGCAGACCTCCTATGTGGAGTGCTAAAGGTTGCCAGATTGAAAAAACACATCAAAGGTTAGAGGAGACAAAAATGAGCCGATTAGAAATTTCATGAAAGTCTTTTCGGATCAGTTCAGGCGCTCTGAGACGAAGCAGAAGTCTGCCATTTTCACAGCTGGATTCACAGCAGCAGAGAAGGATCTGTATGAGTCTTGTGGTGAGTTCATCTGTCTCTCAGTGTGGGCCTGAGGCTGACTCCGCCGCACGTTTCTACCTCATCCGTGCTCTTCTTCCCTCGCAGACAGAGACCGGGATTCGATTTCTCGGTATGTTCCAGTTAATGATGATGGCTCATTGGTCATAGATCAATAAACCGAACTGCAAATGACCCACATTCCAACATGCATGATGCCTTCGAGCTGCTTTTAACAGACAGATCGAAATTTGGAAGAGAACAAAGAAAGACAGCGCTCTCCACTTTTGTGTTTTCCATCACACCAGTGGGATCTCCTGACCTCCAGACACATGCATTCACTTACTTTCAGATGAATTATCCTGCCTCGTATTATTAGTTTCTTTATTTAAGCGTAGTTGTGGTTCAGCGGTTGCCATAGCGACATAAGAAAAGTTTATTTGATTGTAAAAAGCGCACCAGAAGTGCAACACGAGGATGTGAGGCACCTTTTACGACCTTGCAGTAAGGAGTCTCTTCAGCGTAGGTTTGTATTTGTGTCTTAAAAAAAATCTCTTACTAATACTGCTGTTTGAAACCAGACCAAGGTGGGTAGAAATTAGCGGGATTAGCTATCTGCTAACAGCTAGCGTCAATCACTCACTCACTCATCATTTATACCACTTTATCCTGTATACAGGGTCACGAGGGGCAGGAAGCCCATCCCAGGAGACTTAGGGCAAGAGGCGGGATACACCCTGGACGAGGAGCCAATCCATCGCAGGGTACACACACAGACACACACACACACACACACACACACACACACACACACACACACACACAGACACGCACTAGGGGCAATTTGAAAATGCCAGTTACTCTAATCAGCATGTCTTTGGACTGTAGGAGGAAACCGGAGAACCCAGAGGAAACTCAGCAGGCATGAGGAGAACATGAAAACTCCATTCACACACAGGCAGGACTCAAACCCGGAGAATCACTAAACCGCTGTGCCACCCAGCTGGCATCAGTAGCTCGTTATTTCAGTACAACTTTACCCTAGTGATTATCCTAGCTCAATTATTTCAGCATGCTGCTACTTCGATTCAGTAAAACCAAATCAGCAGTTAATCCTGCGGCACCACATCCCATTATTCCTGTCCTGATTAGCCTCGCTAGCACTGCTAAAGCAGATAACCGTTTCAAAACCAAAAGAACGTCTGAGGCCATTTTTACTCATCTGAGTCGAAAACACGGAGGGAAAGAGTTCCTTGGAAACCTTTTTACACGTTTTTGCTAAATAAATTCTAAAATAAAGTGAAGTGACTATATGTACAGTAGAACATGTAGGACGAATTAGGAAACGTCCACAAGAGTTTTAAATGACTGCCTCACACCTACTGGTGAAGCTGGGAACTTGGAATTAATCCAATCAAAAAATATATTTTCAGACAAGCAGAAAAACTGCAACATGGTCGATCACACCATCAACATTAATAATGTAAAGCAGGAAAGAGGAGAAACACCAGCAGAACAAACTGACCCCGTCCATCAGCTACTCCATTGGAAGCTCCAAATTCATGGATGCACATTGCCAAGCCAACAGCGCTAACAGCTTATTAATATAAAACATCATCATCATCATCATCATCATCATCATGCATGAAGCCTCCCTGTTACCTTGAAACAAAAATAGTGTTGTGTGGGTGAGTCTGCACCATTTTCTTTGTTTATCATTTACAGAAGCAGGTTGTGTATGAACTCCAGACGAACGCGCAGAACAGAAGAGACCAAGAGACAGGGAGTGAAGAACATACGGAGTTTGACAAAAACATAGAGCGTATTGTAAACCACATTGTCTCATAGGAAATAATGTAAATGCAGATAATCCGTTCCAGCCGCCCAAAAATACAGTACATCACCAATATTACCAACACTATAATCATATTGTTTGCATATAAAAACAATCAAAGCATTTAGAAAAGACATTTTAAACCTGTAAGTATATTAAATAAATAGACATTAAACCTGACTTAATCTTAATTTATGATTCCTCTCGGCACCGGCTGCTTTTAAAGCCAAACTGAAAGCGGCTCGCTTTTCTTCTTGCTACCATCCTTGATAACATTCTTGGGTCCCGCGGTGCTGCGTCTTCACTAAATCTTGCTCAAAAAAACAAAAAAAACCCCACAAAAAATATGTAAACTCACTGCGCTTGGCTTTGTACTGACGCAGTGGAAAAATGTAACAATACAACAAGGAATTACATTCTGAATTAGAAGAACGCCGCTTGCTTTTCAGTGTGTGTCACATCCGATACTTTTGAAAAACCACAACAAGCCACGCCCTCCCGGCTGTTACATCTCGTCATTACATCTACAGTCCCTCCGTCATTAACCAGAACGGCGAACAGGGGAATTATGTGCATATCAGTAAACAAAAAATATATATAAGCAGAGAGAAAGATTTCCTACAGATGACGAAACGCATATGCAAATGTTCAGTCTAAATGCTTTGCGAGGCTCCATTACTACCGAGCAGAGCATCAAGCCTATTATCCATAAGCGATTATAGCCTCCCAAAGTACAAAAACCCATCTGCCAGCTATAAAATATTTAGTACGTCTAAAAGAGTATCAAAGACATTTCACAGCTGATCCGGATCAGGGCTTTGCACAACTCATGATGAAATGCAGAGCAATCACGATCACGTTAAAAAGGTTAGACGGCAAAATAGCGCAGAGCTTCCTGGACCGGCTGCAATCCTCGACAAACCCGCAACGGGAGACAGACCCTCGAGAGACCTCCAGGCCTTTCTGAGCCGCTGCCAAGACGGCAAATAATGCCGAACACCCGGAGAGCTTCACTTTTAAAACACTGCATCATTGTGGCGTCTCCTTTCCGAATCCTGATGTTTTTCGTGGTTTTTCATGTAAACAACTGGGAGAAGAAACACAAAGACCCTCCTGGTGAATACTTTTAAATCTAAACACGGTGTCACGGAGCGAAGAAGAGCAGAGAATGGAAGATGAGGAAGGAAACAAACCCTGGATTGGGCATTTTGCTCCACATGAAAGCTGTGTGCAATTTATTATAATATGCGATGCATCTATAGATACAGACGTAACGTAATAGAACAAGAAATGGAAAATCTCTTTAATCTGACGGTTTGGAAAAAGTTCACGCTGTGCACATTTCTTCGACTGTAATTCATCTGGGATGCAAGCATCGCAAGCAAAACAAGCACCGTCATAATGATTTCTAATTAATCTCTTGTGGGATAATGAGGTTATATTTCACGCACCGCAGCGCAAGAACACGACAATCTATTCACATCAACAGCATGCGGGAGAAAAAAAAAAAAAAACACGTACTACAATCTTTTTGGCATAGTAGTTCATTTTCTAAAAATCTATTTTAAAGACAAGGCAAAGGCGGACTCGAGTGGTTTAGCGCTAAGTTGCTCGTCAGCTATCATCTGGAGATGGCAAGTTCAATTCCCAGGTGATAACTACAGCCGGTCATACCGGGGAGCCTGAAGAGAGCAGACTGGCAGCGCTCGCTCAGGGGGTGACGGATGGCATGCTCACGCTCCCACATCAATCGTCGACAGAGGATAAATAGGAAGATACAACTTCATTGTCATTGCATAGTACAGGTATTAAACAAAGAAATGCAGCTTAGCATCTACTGCACCAGAAGTGCAAATAGAAGTGTTTATACATCACTGAGCAGTGTTGATGAAAATGAGAACACATAGAGTGGACACCATACAGCGGTTCCTAGATAGACGGACGGACGGACGGATGGATGGAGGATGGATGGAGTAGTGTATATACACACCACTCGCATGTCCGGGATCACTTAGAAATTTTGTTTTCCAAGGAAACACACATGAAATTAGTCTGAATAGAAAATATAGCAAAAAAAAACAAGACAATATGCTGATATTGTCAGAGTTAGAAATAATGATTTTGATGGAAATTATGAAACTTTGCCTTCATCAAAAACTCCACCTTTTGCAGCAATTACCGGTTGGCAGACCCTAGCTTCAAGATATTCAAGATAATCTGATGAGATTTCACCCCATACGTCCTGGAGCATCTCCCACAAGATGGACTGGCTTGACGATGGAGTCTTCCTCCGTACCATACGGTCAAGCTGCTCCCACAACAACAGCTCAATAGGGTTCGGATCCGGAGACCGAGCTGGCCGCTCCATTACAGTCAGAATTCCAGCTGACTTTAACTGTTTGTGAAACGGATTGCATGAAATGCATGAAAATGTGTTGTTCTTTGAAAAACAAAGAAATTTGCAGGTGATCCCAAACTCTTAAGTGGTAGTGGACATCATAGTGACACTAGCCAATCATGGGTGACCCTGAGCTCATGCAGGCGGAAGGAATCGGACAGCGCTGTACGATGCTCCCTGATGGTGTGTGAGCAACAGTTTGAAAAGATTCACGAGTGCCGGAGGAAGCCGACATCCCAGATTAGTAGCCGTCACTGATGTGGGAGAGCCGTAACACAAAGGGTGGGAACTGGACACGATTACATTGAGGAAAATTCTGGGAAAATAAATATAAATAATTACCTAAATACATAAAAAGCAAAGTTCAGTGCAGGAATCAGATTGAACAAACACACTGAACTACAGAACTACTATAGATGTAAGTGCATAAAGTTATCATACGTATCAAATACATTTCCATAACTGTTAAGATTAACACAACTAGTTAAGAGTAAACATGAAACAGGAAAATAAAGTCTTAGACGTCGCCATCATGTGTTTTAACGTTCCAACTGAAATCCAGATTAGATGCAGCATTTTCTTTCTGTGTTTCACTCCTTTTCCAAACACACCTTTTCAGTGTCTGTAGCTTCAAACAAACCTCCTCTGATCACCCGTTTGAGGAAGAGCATTTTCTTATCCAATCAGAACACAGCGACTGGAGACATTTACAGCATTTGGCAGACACCCAGAGAGACTTACATTTTATCCCCTTATACATACGAGCAGTTGATGGTTTGCTCAAGGGCACAACGGTAGCAACATGGGGTTTGAACATGGAACCTTCTGAACATTAGCCCAATGCCTTGACCACTGAGCTAGCCCTGCCCCTTCCCTGTCAATCAAGCACTTCTCTCGGGAAAAATAAGAGTGCAAGAGCATTCGTTCATGATGACGTCCTCAATATTAAAATAAGGAACGCTAGGCTAGCGGTTATCAGTGAACCACTAACTGCTAATCACTTATTGCTAATGTAGCCCTTGTTAAAAGCTAAAGATGTCTAGGATAGGCTTTAACTAGCCGCTAGTCCAGCCTTATTTACTGACACAGGAAAGGGTCTCTTGCTGAATGAGGCCACAAATGGGGGGAAAATCTGGTTAGCCTGTTTAAGCCCCAGGTAATGCAAAAAAGCATGTTTTCTTTTTCCCTTTAATGGAAAAAAAAATGCATGAGAAAGCGTCACAATAACAAAGAGATCAGGATTAACATGAAACAGGTGAACACAATCAGCCAACAAACAACACTGACAGGATCGGGAGCTTTTTTTTTTTTTTTACCCCAAACTGAGGCTCCCTTGATGTCTCTCTTCTTTTGTTTTATTCGTTTATTTTACAAATTATTTGAAGGCAGATTTTGAAATGTTCTCGTTCAATCAAGCGACATTTTAATGAATAGTGCAGAAGTCTGTGCACCTCCCTGACACTCTGCGCTAGCGTAAGAGTTTAGCATTAAATACAGACGCGTTTCTCGAGTCATCGAACGCGGCTAAAAACAAACTAGCACCGTGTCTTAAATCTCATGCTAATCTAGACTCTTCCTGAGTACTAAAAATAACCTTAGTTTTCTCCTATTACACTTTTTCATTAACCTCTCATGCAGTCTTTAAACCTACAGAATACCCGTTTTTTTAGCGGAGCAGGCTTCTGAAACTTTAACGTTAGCAAATGATTATGAATGAAAGGTTTAGATTGTGCAGAAAGTTTTCCATTTTACAATACGGCTCGTAATAACCACCACAGCGGCACCAGGAGTCAGCCAGTGAGTAAGATCATAGCTATCAGAAACTAATAAACAGAAAGAGTGTAGAGAAGTTATAATGGATCCAACAAGTTGACTCTGGGTCACAGGTTCAATAATCCAGTGTAGGTTCAAGCTCGAGCTCCAATGTAAATTTTGGATTGATAAAAACTAACCGTTACCTCAGACTGAGGGGAAAAAATGGTAAAAATGTTGATTGAGTGCAAAAAGAAGGGCTCATTCCAGGTAATGCAGGTTAATTACACAACCAGTATGATTGATTTTGCTTCACTTAAGCTGGAAATCTTAAAAAACAAAAAAGAGGGCGGGGTCTTGTCTTTCTTTTCAATATTAGATTCAATATTAGGACAAACTGTTTATCTTAATAGTTTCAGAGTATCCGTTTTTTTTTTTTTTTTGGTATTTTCGTCCGTCCACATGCCATTCGGCACATCAGGCAATGGATACTCCTGGAGGTACCGTACAGCCGTCATTTCTGGGGCACTTACTTTAGGGGTCGGGTTGCCAGCTTGACGCCTGCTTGTCATTCACACACTACAGGCAATTTGGGAACGCCAGTTAGCCTAATGGACCACAGGGAGCACACGCACACTAAGGCGGGACTCGAACCAGGACCCTGGAGGTGCAAGGCGACAGTGCTAATCACTAAGACATCATGCCGCCTATCTTGTTTCATACAATAGTTTAGCTGGAGCTAGCAACCAAGCACAAATGAACATCCTAATAGTATCTGAAATAATATTCGAGCAAAATCAGATAGATAGATACAGGGCCAGTCAAAAGTTTGGACACACCTTATAATTAAACGTTTTTTCTGTATTGTGTTTTTTTTTTTTTTTTTTACACTCTAGAGCAATACTGGAGATGTCAAACTACGTTATAATACAGGCTTTAGGTAATTAATGAAGAACAACCACAGCAGACCTGTTTTTAGGTCGGCTGTTCTGGATCAGTTCTCACAAGAACAGTATCGTGTCGAGTGTGTGTGTAAAACCCATCGCGCTCCAGGATGAAACTGTCTCTCATGAAGACCTTCCCAGGACAGCGAGACCAAAACTTACTGCTGCAGAGGAGAAGCTCATTTATAGAGTCACCAGCCTCAGAAATCACCAATTAACAACCAGCACCTCAGATTAGAGCCGTTATGAAGCTTCACAGCGCAGAAGTAGCAGATAAACATCTCAATATCGACTGTTCAGAGATTATTGTGTGTTTTGGAGAAACGCCTTCAGTGTTGTTTTATAGTGTAGAAAAAAAAGAATGAGTAAAGAACATGGAGTGTTCTTTTTGATTGGCAGCGTATATAGAGAAATAGACAAAGGGGAAACTGCAATGAATATTAATCAACACATATCACTCAAAACAATGATCTAGCGGCTGGCTAGCTTCACTGAACCTGTTACTTTCCCTCTGGGATCACCGGTCTGAGCGCCACCTTGAGGAACAAATTAGAAAAATGAAACTCTAGCACGAGTCAAGACTTAAAGTGGCCATGTGCCTTAAATATATATATTTTTAAAAACTCATCGCATTTTTTCCCCATGTTGATTAATGGTAGAAAACGTTATTTTACTAATGTCATACATACAGTATATACTGTATACACACAGGTTTGTATTTGTTTAAAGAGGTTTGTGATACGAAACTATTCTCTCTGAAGTGCTGATCGAGATGACATACAAATGACAAAAGATAGAAACAGATATAAACAGAAGATTCAAAGAGAATTTGTCTTCCTTAGACTTCTACGGTAATGAACTTCCTGTTGACTCGTGAGAAAACAAGAGCCAAAGGGTTTGCACACACCAGATGAAAAGGGCGAGACAGATGGGACTGCAGCTTGTCCCCAGACATTTCACAAGTTCCCCGCCCCAAACCTCGGCTACACGGAAGAGCCGAAACGAGACGTGCGATTGTTACACGCGCCGTTCACGTCGTCTTTTTCACTTTCCTAATTAGCCGACACACAGCGTGCTCCGTCTCCCCGACTCGAGCGTGAAAGCAGCCGAGAGCGAAGGCACCTGTGGGCTTTATGTCTGCCCTCTCCCCCATGCCGAGCTCTCACAAAGCCGGACGCACGCCTCGGACCGGCTCCCTCGCAGCCCCGCTCTGCATTTATAACACTGAAGACAGGCTACAACCGAGACCCTATTCATCGCAGCCGAGCGGAGACCATTAGCGGCCGCGCGCAGGTGGAGCTCGGGACAATGGAGCTCGCTAATAAAGCGCCGGTTCTGAGGCTCCGAGGCAGACGGAGAAGCTTTTGTGTCCGAGATCAAAACATATAACGCTGGGTTTTTTTAATGCAGTCACTGAAAAGCAGATGCAGAGATGCAAAAGTGTGTGTGTGTGTGTGTGTGTGTGTGTGTGTGTGTGTACATGTGTGTACATGTGTGTGGCCCTAACTAACCAGAGCAAGGAAACAAATAAAAAATACAAATAAAAAGCTAGAAACGTCATCTCCTGATTGTTTATTGTGAATAATTATAACGAATAATGAATAATAAAAATACTGAAAAACATTTACATGCATTTTACATTCTGTAATCAGGTCAGTTTTTTTTTTCTTTGTTCTTGATAAATAATTAATATAAAAAAAACGTGCAAATACTCAACAGAAGATTAAAATGTGTCGCGAATCTAAAGTTCCTCCCTTCAGATTGATATTTATCTTTCGTTAATTAGTTTATGAGCTCCGCACTCCTTTAATGAGGATTGGTACGTCCCGTTTGTTCCATTCTTGTGGCTTTCCACTTGGTACGCTCCAGTGCCAGAGCAAGAGAGAGGAAAAATCTCCTGATATAACAGCGAATATAAATAAATACATACATAAATAAATGAATTAATGAATAAGAAATAGAGCTAGTGCTTTGCATGTTTAGAATTTATTAACACTTGGGTCTAGTTTCGTGAGCGTTACGGCACATTCTTCCTGGAAGTCAATAATATTTGTAGTATCTTTTCATGTTTTTTTGTTTTTTTTTACCAAAAAATACATTTTACACTCACGAGGGTGAGTCAGAAAAGATCCGCACTCCGGTTATATTAAAACCGCGTTCCCTTAGCGGCGCTTTCTGCTCGAGGCTGCAGCCTCCCCAGTCACGGCCGCGCAGGTGGGATTATCTGCTTAATGAGCTCCGATCTGCTACAGATCTTTCCACTTTTAAAGTTAAATTAAAGGTCTATCTGCTGAATAAATCATTTAAAGTTGAAAGTGTGAACATGTGGGAGCTAAAACGAACGCCTGCACAAAAGAAACGCAGCGTGCATCAAAAAGCATCAACAGGAAATTTAGATATCTGCAAACTAAAATCTGGAGCGGTACTCTAAGGAAGGTGAAAGTTTCCTATAGAGAATCATTACCGGTGATGAGGCACGGATTCATCACTACGAGCCTGAGAGTAAAACGCAGAGTCTGGAACGGAATCATCCTCAATCGCCGGCCGAGGAAAAAGTTCAAAAGTCGAGCATCAGCTGGAAAATTCATCACCGCTTACAGTTTTCTGGGATTCTCGAGGGCCAGAAGTATTGGAACACGATCAGGACAGAAGTTCAACAACGAACAGCGTTCGTTACAGCGAGACGCTTATTGAAGAGCTGAAGCTTAGTCTTCGGATTAAAAAGTCAACGCTGAGTGTTAAAGCGTCCTCCCTATAGTCCTGACCTTTCACCTGTTCGGTCCCCTGAAAGCGGCCCTACGAGGACGAGGAGTCACTTCTAATGAAGAAGTGAAGACGGCGGTGCATTCGTGGCTCGCAGCTCAGCATAAAACAGTTTTAATGAGGGAAGACGCAAGCTTGTGGACAGAAGGACAAAGTGTATTGGAAAGCAAGGAGATTATGGCGAAAAAGGATATATTTGTCATTTATATATATATATATAAATTCCAATAAATTCTACAGTCAACTCTATGTACGTATATATTTATATACAGTATAAAACATTTAAATATCAAACAGGTTTGATTTCTTTTCTGTAAGGCTCCACTACTGCGCTGTGCTACAGTATAAGTGGATCGTGATACGTCTCGTGTTTTAAAGAAATGTCTCTCAGACTGGTGATGTGATATTTCTGTCGTATCGGCGTCACAGTATCAGCAGCAGATAAACCGCCTGGCAGCCGCTAACAGTCGCCGGCTCTGACCTCACCACATCTGCTTCGTAATAAACCGTTTAAGGTGTGTAATTATGTGCTCATGAGCTCTCGTTGGTTCAGGTGTGTATTCTGTACGAAGGCTGACGGCGTCTGGAGGCGAAAAAAATGATCTTGTGTTATTGGCATGTCGAAGCTTTTTCACCTCTCCTCCTCTCGGAGTCAGTACGGTTAATCTGTTTAATCACAGACGAGAGAGAGAGATGAGCTCTGGCGTCTCCGCACACGCACACACACACACACACACACACACACACACACACACACACACACTAGTTAGTAATCCTGCTAACTCTAAGTCGCCCCATCACCTGCCAATCAGCTCTCGGCTTTGTCCCTTTAAGCAGCTTCTCCTGTCGCGGCTGAAGCCTGAGGATGAACAACAGTAGAAACCGAGACAGAGAATTACTCCGCCGTGAGCGGGATTTTCCTGGCTTTCTGTTTTGATGAGCAGATTGTTGGCAGCAGGTTTCAACAACGTAACAGACCATAAAATGTTTCCAAAAAAAAGAAAAAAAGAAAAGAAAAAGGAAGCCACCCAAGTTTCAGGGCCTTGGGTGTGTTTGGATGTGTTACGTGCTCATTAGCTCTCCTGTTATGAGACGATGAGAGGAAGTCATGCTTCATGAACTATCAGAGTCTCGGATCTACAACGCAACGTCTGTTTCCGAGCGATAAACCCGGGAACTTTTGCTGCCCTGAGTTTCCTTCACAGCTGAGAGGATTGTTGTTCAGAGACAACGGGCCATTAACTCAGGCCTTGAGGTTGACAAGAGCACATATTTGAGAAAGAAGCAAAAAAAAAAAAGGTTGGGCTGTAAACAGTGGGCTGAAATTCAGTCACGAAGGTCGCAGCTCAAGGCAAACTGTGCTTTTGTTTGGGGATTAAAAAAAAACACAATGTTTACAATGTTTAAACCTCCCTAAGCTTAAAAATGACACATTTTAAATACGCCTTTCGGGTTTTTTGTTTTCGTTCAATTTATTCGAATAGCACGTGGGCAAATCACTAAAATCATGTTTTCCATTTAAAAAACCCATTACTTCAGTACAAACCGATGGATTTAAGACATTTGTGATGTCATAAAATAAACTTGACATTCAACATGCAAACTATTCGAATACAACGTTGCAGTTTCCGTGCACTGACGCACATTTCTCAGCTGGATATCTAGCTAACCAAACTTACGTTACTGAGCGAAGAATAGACAGTGGTTGCCATGGTGACATGATATTTGAACATGCTTGGCAGCTGTTAAACATATAATTGAAGAAATGTTTCTGTAAATCAAGGCTCATATCTGTGAAATCTCACTTATGTGATGCTAGTCATGCAAGTCTACTAGCTAGCTAGCTACTTGTTAGCTAATGACTGTAATATTTGACATTTTTGCATTGTACTTTGATGTAATAAAATGTTCATTAAGAAGCTATATGTACGTTCTGCATCTCTTCAGCGCTGTGAGTTATCAAGCCTAAAAGGTCAGCACTGATTGGTTGACAAGGTGTGTTTGTTTCAGGGAAACATTGGGTGTTTTCACACCAGGCACGATTGAGTCGCACAGTAGGAACGATTACTCCCGCCTCCCCAATCCTTTACGTTGTTTTTGTTCTCTGTACTCTGGTACACGCGTATTTTCACTCCCCAGTACAGCAGGTGGCAGTATGCACCTACTTAGTTTGTGAGTCTTCATTAAACACAAGAGAGGAACAGAACAAGGAAGTTAACGTTCGCACAATGCCTGATGTTATTGATATTTGTGAGACTACAGTGTATTTCGGAATTGACCGACAGCACTGATGACGACACCCCTAATCAGCGATCTAGTTCCGGTCTCGGGTACAAACAGCTTCCATATCTGATTTGATCCATGCCCGAGTACGCTGTATTGTTCTCGAGGTCACCTGTTTAAGCGGACTTGGGCGGGGTTCCCGAGGGCGGAACGACTCTCGCGACTGTTCTCGCTGATCAAAATGAACCGGACTTTGGGGTCAAGTCTTCTCAGAAACGATCCTGGATACCCTAATGTGAAAACGCCCTTAAACGTCACTAGAGCCAAAACAACAAAGTGAGCAGAAAGGGTGCAGTTTCAAAAGAGGAACGGGCGTGTCCTAATTTGTATACTTACAGTCAATAAGTCTAAATCAGTGGAAGTCCAGATGTCAATTTCTACAGTAGGTCATTTCCACTACAAACAGTCATAGTAAACCTTCATTAAAGGCTCGTCATAGCACTTCACTGTGGCAGCAACAGAAACATCCATTCTACAGTAAAACGCGTTATAACGTGCGTAGAACAACTTTAATACATGTCTGAAGGAAAACTAATTGACTTTATATCAATCCTTCACTACAAAAACAAAACAAAAAAACAAGTCGTGATTATGACACTATGACATAACCTCAGAGTGAACAATGCGTCATTAAACATTCAGAGTTCGAGTTAAGGACAGAAAACATGCTCAGATTTCCAGTCATTTCGTATTTACGCCATATAACTGGGATTAAACTAAACATTCCAGATGTGCAGCCCTGAACACAAACAGCTGCATCGAGTTCAGCATTTCCACTAAAAACAAAGCAAAAGCAGAAAACTGATTCGCTGCGACACTTTAACGCGTTAACGCGAATTAATACAAAGGAAAAACGCGTCTTGTTTTGTTTCTTGGTTGTTGTTTTGTTTTTTTTTTTGCGCAATTTTGCGGTTTTTCCGCCACGCGCGTGAAGGAGTCGAGGGGTTTTAGTGCCGCAGTCAGGAGAAAAGTTCAGACTGAGATTTTTCTCCAGTCTGCTCACGTTACAGAGGCGGTGTGTGTGAGTGTGTGTGTGTGTGTGTGTGGAAGTGAAGAAAAGTGTCCCGTGCTCCACTCACCATGTGCTTTAATCCGCTCCGGGGTGCGCAGGGAGGAAGATCCCGCTTCAATCCGAGCGACTAAACCGGGCGAAATGTAGCGCGCTGGAGCTCGTGATCATCACACGGATACTGCAAGCTCAGCCCTGAGAGTGTGTGTGTGTGTGTGTGTGAGGGATTCAGTGGGCGGGGACGCATCCGATCACACACACACACACACATGGTCATGTTTCAGTAAGGAGTGGCCCGTAAAAATGCACAGATTCTCCCACAAACGTTGTTTAATTTTCATTTTAGTTTATAAACTGTTCACTCAGCCAAGACTAAAAAACACCTCTATCATTTTTACTGTAATATATATTTGGCGATTCGTTTATTTTAATCAGTGAAAAGCTCATTAGTTGTTGACTTTGAAAGTGTCAGCACAGTGGCGCTGTGTTTAGCACCGACACCTCGACACCTTCAGGGTCTGGGTTCGATTCCCGCCTCGGGGTCCGTGTGCGTGGAGTCTGCATGTTCTCCTCGTGGGTGTCTTCCGGGTACTCCTGTGTGTGTGTGTGTGTGTGTGTGTGCCCTGCAATGGATTGTCTCCTGGGATAGGATCCAACCCCCTCCCTGCGACCCGTATACAGGATAGTGTGTGAGTAACTTAGGCAATTAGAAACATCCAATTCTGCTCAATTAGCTCATCGACCTTGAGTAGTAAATGAATTATAAAATTATGCAGCTGCAGCACTTTCCATGATCTGATGCAACATGACTGTAAAACGGAATCCAAATTTTCTTTAATTTTCATTCATTTGAATCCTTTTTCAGTTTTCTTTTTGGCATTTTACAATAAAGTGTCTTGCAATATAGTGGGGGGGGATTTAATTACCATGATGTGGTGTTTAATTTTTATTTAATAAGATCAAATCATATGGGTGTGTGTATGTGTGTGTGTGTGCACGGTCAAGGTTTATTTAACTCCTACAATTTGGAGAATACACACTTCAACACCTCAACCTCAATGTGACACACAGTTACACACACCTCAAAACACAGCTCCACAGACCTGCAGACCTCAACATATGATAAGCATCAACTAAGTGTAACTGAGTTCAACCAATCACAGCTACACATCTATACACACCTCCAATCACAGCTACACATCTATACACACCTCCAATCACAGCTACACGTCTATACACACCTCAACACACAGCTACACATCTATACACACCTCCAATCACAGCTACACATCTATACACACCTCCAATCACAGCTACACATCTATACACACCTCCAATCACAGCTACACATCTATACACACCTCCAATCACAGCTACACATCTATACACAC